>JAODAL010008906.1:0-114199 GCA_025379985.1 Phyllomedusa bahiana
AGGGGAGTTCCAGTACAAGGGAGCAGAATGTCATGTACTTGGAACTCACACAAAACAGATTGGAGAGTCGTGCGCAAGCGGGACCAGTTCTCCAATCCGAGACAACAATTTTCGGGGGCCCATTCCCGAGATAGATGCAAATCGCAGAGGTGAGACCCACACCTAACAGATTTTGGTGGTATATCCTATCAATATGCCATCAAAGTCTGTGGTGGGAACAGTCGTTTAAGGGTCATTCAATAAAGGACATCATTAAAGGGGTTGTCTCACTACAAATATTAGCTTTCAACATGTCGAGACAGGTAATTGAAGACTTTTCCAAATATATTTTTCTTGCTTTGTTGAGGAGATAAGAGGGACCACCACAGGGACCACCACAGGCCGGCACACAGAACTGCCGGCAGCTTGAGAACAGAGTGTGTTATCTCTAAGGGTATGTTCACACGGCGTTTTTGGATACAATTGGACCTGAAAATTGCATCGAAAAACGTAGCAGCTGCGTGTTTGATGCAGCAGGATCGCACCCTATAGTTTATTATAGGGCTCCTGCTGCGTCTTTCGGACCAAGAATTGACATGTCAGTTCTTGAAATGGCTCTGAAAGACGCAATGTAAACACGCATCGGCGATCAATCGGTCCCAAGCACGCATCTAAAAGCGTATGTTCACACGGACACAAAACGCCATGTGAACATACCCTTAAAAACAAAAGAGACTAATTACTTAATAACTTTGAACTCTGAAGCTCTCTGCTCTGTAAATAACATCTCCTGCTCTCATGGCAGTGCAATTAGAAGAGCTGTGAGTACGGAGCAGATATGCTAATCACTGCTATAGAGCCACTCACAGCCTGACCAAGAACAGACAGGACGCATGAATGTAAAACTGCTTATTGCTCTGAAACAGAATGGTGAGACAAGCCCTTTAAGTAAATGTCAGGTTTCAGACAAAATGTACAAGTTCTTTCTGGTGTATTGGCCATATCCCTCATTACCTTCTGTGGCAGGTTTACTTACAGATGGCTGCTCCTGCTCCCCTGCTACAATCCGCAGCGCCAGGGTCCTGGGTTGAAGTCACTCTGAGGACAACATCTACAAGGAGTTTGTATGTTTCTGTGTTTGCAAGCTTTTCCTCCGTGTACTTTTAGTTCCCCCAAACTGAAAAAAACATACTGATGGATTAATGAGGAATTTAAATTGAGAGCCCCAATGGGGACAAGGAGGAATATGAATCACAACAATCTCTGTACAGCGCTGTGGAATATGACGGCGCCATATAAGTGAATGTAATAAATAAATCGATACAGCAGGAGATCTTCCTCCTCCTTGTAGATTGTAAGCCCTCGCGGGCAGGGCCCTCTCTCCCTCATTGCCAGTTGTAAGTCATTCATCGTTATCATTGTACTCGTTTGACATATGTTATATATGTAACCCTCTGAATGTACAGCGCCCTGGAAACAATGGCTCTTTAAAATAAATAATAATAATAATCTGTTTGGGTTGCAAAGACTCCAAGGATAGCGAGGATCTATTGCACTAACAACTGACAAAGAACTATTACCTGTAGTTGTGTACTGGCTATAACGGGGGGTGAGCAACACACATACATCTATAGTTATGGTTGCAACAGAAAAATGTTGTAAAATGCGACAAAAAGTAGCAAATTATTGGCGCGTGCTGCCGTATTATGTTGCAAATGGTCTAAAAGAGGGCCGTGGTTTTAGTCAGAAGTGGACGTTGGTTTGCATGAAAGGGGCCCGAGCCACGATGTGACATGCCGCAGTGAAAATTCACCGGAACTGCACCGAAAATCTGCCGCCGAATTTTGGTGCAAAGTAAGCCAACTAGTAATTGGTCTAATAAAGCTAGACAAGTCTAAACAAGCGGCAAGACTATCAAACAGCATCAGCCACTGTGATTTAAAGGGTATGTTCACACGACTTATTTTTGGGGTGTAATACGCGCCGCAATACACCGTGTGAACATACCGTAAAGGACACAGCGCTGGAAACAGCAGGTCTGACACTAGCTTGTGCTGCCCTCAGGAAGGGGGGCATAATCTAGTGGACGGTTTTTAATATAGTGGCTACATATGGCATTTAGGGTGCCTTCATGTATCAACATATGCTTCTAATTTGTTCTCTTTTTGTACAAACAGCGGGCCTCATTTATCAAAACTGTCTAGAAGACTGTCCTTGTTGCCCATAGATACCAGTCACAGCTCAGTTCATTGGTCTATAAAGCTGACTAGTGGCTAAAAAGCGGAAATAGCAAACTGCATTGCAGGGCTGCTGATTGTTGCTAGGGTCTGATTTGTTGCCAGAGCTCTGATTGGTTGCTTGGGCGTGATAGGTTGCTATGTGCTGAATGTTGCTATGCGCTTGATTGGTTGACTATGGCTCTGATTTGTTGCCAAGGGCTCTGATTGGTTGCTTTGAGCTCTGATTGGTTGCCAAGAGCTGTGATTGGTTGCTATGAGCTCTGATTGGTTACTATGCGCTGATTGGTTGCTATGGGCTCTGATTTGTTGCCAAGAGCTCGGATTGGTTGCTATGCGCTCTGATTGGTTGCTATGAGCTCTGATTTGTTGCCAAGAGCTCTGATTGTGTTAGCTATGGCTCTGATTGGTTGCTATGCACTCTGATTGTTTGCTATGGGCTCTGATTTGTTGCCAAGAGCTCTGTTTGCTATGGGCTCTGATTGGTTGCTATGGGCTCGGATTGGTTGCTATGGGCTGATTGGTTGCTATGCGCTCTGATTGGTTGCTATGAGCTCTGATTTGTTGCCAAGAGCTCTGATTGGTTGCTATGGGCTCTGATTTGTTGCCAAGAGCTCTGATTGGTTACCAAGAGTTCTGATTGGTTGCTATGAGCAACAAGGACAGTCTTACTTCTAGACAGTTTTGATAAATGAGGCCCATTGTTTTTCACAATTCACAATACTATAAACAGTTGTTGCTGGGAATTACTGGAACGGCCAAATATACTCCAGAGGCAGGTGTAGCTCATGTAGGTGGCCCAGGCCTTCCATAATTAGGGCCCCCTTTTAATTTAAAACAAGTCCACATTACCCAAATTTTTTTTATTTTTTATTTAAAACCCGGCTTTTAATCTATAAAACTCCTCCCAATTCCTGACTCAGGGAGCGCGCATGTATTTTCAGTGGGGAGAGTAGGGAAAGCCGCTTCAGACTCCTCTAGACTTGTCTTGAGGGAGATCATAAGGACCAGGCACTAAAACGTATTAGTGCACAGTTATCAAGGCAGTTCCAGCTCTGCCGCCATTTTCTCCAAAATGACTGGCGTCCATACTTTACACCACATCTATTATGTTTTAGACACTTCTGCGCCTCATCCGACAATAGAACTGTGGCCTTGGTAAAAGGGGATGTGGCTTGCAACACTGTGAACTGGAAAAATGGGCAAAAATGTGGCGCAGTTATTGGTGTACAGTAAGCGACCGTTCTAGCCTGTGCCACATTTATCAGCACTAGGATACGTGGCGCATTGTATGACTGTCTAGAAAGGGGTTTTGCCACGATTTAATGTTGACGTGGGATCCTCCAAAATGGGTAATCACTTTTCTAAATATATGTGATTACAAAAAGTGAAGCCTGTGAGAGCTACAGCATTTCTCAGTCCCCCTTAGTTACCTCTAAGTTTACATTAGATACGACCAGGAGCTGATCTGGCTGCGCTTGCATGTTTGCACTTCTTATCTGATGACAGGGAACATGAAGGAGCTTGCAAACGGCTGGGGGTGAAAGTGCAGTGTATGAGTCTGTCTGCTGTATAGAGAATCCACTGTTGTAATGTTATTATTTGAGTAAACTTTTGAGATCCTCCCTTCTCCCTCACTCTCTGCTCACCCCCTCCCTCTCACCCCTGAAGAGTTCATGACTCAGCATGCTTTGTTTATATTCTCCCCTGAGCTGATAAGGAGGTAAGGAACTCACTTTGTGGCAAAACCCCTTTAAGTTTTAGACTATGTTCACACGGCTTATTTTGTTCCGTATTTTGCGCCGTACTGCGCGAATTACGGCTGAAATCCGTCCCAGTCATTACGGTAATCCACAGTTCTCATAGAGAACTATGGATTACGTCTCCTCTCCCCGCTCACGAAATACGGCGAGCGGGAATAAAGTGACATGTCAATTATCACGGCGGTATACGCACTGTGGATAATGAATGTCTATGGGGCCAGCGAGCTGCCGGCCCCCTCGCCGTAGTGGGCAAAATCCGTCCCGCAAGTATGGCGTGAATAAGCCGTGTGAACATAGCCTTAGACAGTATTAATAAATCTGCCCCAACGTGACCCAGTCCTCTACTTCAACATGTCAGGGGAGGGTCAGGACCCTCAATATGATTAGTCAGCTGAATAGCGGGACCACATCTTTCCTATAAATGTCAATCGGGCAACATTAAGGCTATGTTAACACGGCTTAAAATGGGACGTATTTCAGTCCGTAATTACGCGCCGTAGTGCGCGAATTAGGGGCTAAAATACGGCCCAGTCATTACGGTAATCCACATTTCTCATGGAGAACTATGGGTTACGTCTCCTCTCCCTGCTCGGCAAATCCGCCGTGGGGGGGAAATTAGTGACATGTGAATTACTAGCGGCGTATACGCGCCGCTGGTAATGAAAGTCTATGGGCAAAGTGCCGGCCCCCCGCTCCCGTCCACACGCCGTAATTGCGGGGCGCCCCGCAAATAAGCCGTGTGAACATAGCCTAACTTGGACAAGAAGGTTCTGTGCAGATAATCCGTGCCAGAAGCCACAAGTCCTGAAGTGACTGAGAATGTGCAGCATCAGCCAGGTGGGAACACACCTATAGCTCAATCTGAGCCAGCAACATACCCAATAGCTAAGAGTCAGGTAGAAGACTCATATCATCAATATTTTAAAAACAGAAATTTTTTTTTTCTAATTATATTTTCATTCTGTTGCTTGTATGGGATTATGGGGGCGGCCATCTTGCCTGAGCTGCTTTTAACAGCAGTTGGAGAGATGCTTTACAGCAGCTACATGGACATAGGAGCCTGTGGACAGGAGGAGCAGACCCATTGACTTCTAAGGAAGTGTTGTGGGCATGCTTTTACCTGGGAACAAGTGAGTGTGCAGGAAGGGGGAGCTGTGTCCATCATTTATACATTAGTCACCATTCAGTGTATTCCTGACCACGAGGAGACGACTGATGAGCTCTGATCTGTACAGAACAGGAAGTGTCAGTCTGAAAACACCATGAAGTCAGATATTATATATACATACTGTATATGGGAGATATATACACACGGTGTATGGGAGCTATAATATATAATGCATAATGGAAGTATATATATATATATATGAGATATGGGAGATATGTATATGGGACAAATATGTATTCTGTATATGAGTAGATACATATATACTGTATAAGGGAAGGAGATATATATCTCCTGGAGGGGAAATACCATATATACTCAAGTATATGCCGACCTGAGTATATAGGCAGGTATATGTCCCCCATAGTCAGGTAGAGGCAGGTATATGTCCCCCATAGTCAGGTAGTTGCATGTATATGTCCCCTCATAGTCAGGTAGAGGCAGGTATATGTCCCACAATAGACAGGTAGAAGCAGGGCTTATTTAACAAATAAAAAAATACAAGTACTTACCATTCCCCGCCGCTCCGAGGCTCTCCGCTCTTCTGGAACAGGCGGCGTGATGTTATCAGGCGGCGCAGGCAGCGTGATAACATAGCACACTGCCTATGCCGGGGACTCCAGATGGGGGCGCAAGTCTGCTTGCGGTCCCTTCCAGAATTCTATTGCGGAGCAATAGAGGCTTCCGCTGTACGCGCTCCCAGGAGTCGCATACAGCCGAAGCGAGAGCACTGCCCGGATGCCGACGGGTGACCGGAGAGCTGTATGTACTCCCAGAAGTTGTATACAGCTGCAAAGATCGCCGACAGCAACCGGGCCACAGCAGCGCACGGACGCTGTCGGCTAACTCCGGATTCAGCTGTATGCGCCCCTGGAGTCACATACAGCTGCAAAGATCGGCGACAGCGCTCAGACGCTGTCAGCTAACTCGGGATTCAGCTGTATGCGACTCCCAGAGGAGTCGAATACAGCTGAAGTGTCCATGCCAGTGCTTGGGCCCGTCACAGTGTCCAAGTGCCGACAGTGACTTAAGTATAAGCCAAGGTAGGGTTTTTCAGCTCATTTTTTGGGCTTAAAAACTCAGCTTATACTCGAATATATACGGTATATATACATGGTATAAGGGAAGTTGATATATACTGTATATAGGAGGGAGATATATATATATATACACACACAAGGGGGAGACATATACTGTATATGGGAAGGAGATAAAGAATATATGAAAGGGAGGGATATCTACTGTATATGGGAGGGATATATATATATACACTGTATAAGGGAAGGCGATACATAATATATGTACACACTGGAGGGTATATATATATATACATACAAACTGTATACAGGAGGGAGATGTTATATATAGGGAATTTATGAGTTTATATATATAAAAATATATGGGAAGGTTATATAAAGGTGGTCCAGCCGCTGTTACCCCCAGCGATCAGCACTTACCAAATTGCTGTGTAATACTATCTGAACCAACAATTAAATTAGTGGCCCACTTAGTCGGTAGATGACATGTAATGTTTGGTAAAAATACCAAATGTCTGTCATGTAGGTGAATGCAGAGAAAGAGAAGCAAAGTCAGATTTATTTTTTTTATTTTTTATAAAAGAAAGATTTATTTATAGTACTAAACCTGAATATACAAAGTAGTGGTCAAGCATCAACTAATGAGGTATACAGTTTTATAACCTAATCATAAATGGTATGAAAGACTACGACCTGTTCCTCAAAAAATCTCTGCTATACACACTTTGATAGCACATTAGGATACAGAAAAAAAATTTACATATTGAACCTTTCCATCTTCCAAACTTTTGCTTGCACAACTATATACGGAACAGCAACAAATCGAGTCCAAAGATCTATACAGAATGCCCCAGGGTTTCCCTTCCGGCTATATAAGACCCATATCTTTGGCCTTCATTGCATATGAACCCTCTATGCTAACACCATTATATTACAGGAAGGCAGCTTCACTCAGGAATACACATGACTGTACGAGTATGAAAGACATGTGCTTCAAAGATGTACAGACAAAGCAAAGCTATACCACCACTTAAAACAAAAAGATCTTTTTTTTTTTTATTGTAGCAGTCAACCAGTACAAACAAGCACCAATAAATAACATTTTACAAAAAAAAAAAAACTTTGCTATCTTGGCTGTGATGTTACAGATTTCTAGTGCATGTGGGTTTACAGTATATAAAAAAGTCGTTCTGTAAAATGTACAGATATAAAGCACATTCTCTACTGTTTAAATTCAACCATGTCACTTAAGCTATAAAATGTCTGGGAACAGGAGGGGGAGGATTAAGCAGACTCTTTCACTTCTGTGGAATCGCCGTTTTCTGTCTTCTGTTTTTTAGTCTCAGTTTCTTTCTGCAAAGCAAAGAAGAGAGATAAATGGTAAAAATCTTTCTGTGTGGGGGCAGCCAGGGCAAAGGTGCAAGGCATGAACTCTAACCTACGGGTCTATGGGGGTCATAACCCGATGGGACTTGCTGTAGCAGGACAGAATGCAGCTGCTATTAGCACAAGAATGTGCGGCACTACTCACCTCATCCTCCGCCGGGCGCTTTACAGGATGAACATCTGCCTCGGTCTCCTCTCCTTCACCTTCCTCCTCTTCTTCATCTCCTTCTCCCTCACCTTCACCCTCTGCTGGGAAACAGAACACAAATCATGAGGACACAGCACTCTGGTATTAAAGACATCACACTGGTTGTACACGGATCAGTGTAGAATTACCTTCATCTTCTTCCTCTTCGGGATCTTCTGTGTTTTCCTCGCTGTGATCTGCACCGTTCTCTTCCTGCACAAAGTACATTTAGGTTAAATATTTGCAATAAGAAACCTGGGGCTTTCTCTACAGTGTGTCCTGGATATCAAATCCCAGCAATACCCCATATATCATATAGGTACAGCTACACCACAGCAGCCAAAATACCCCATATATCATACAGGCAGCCTCCACACACAGCAGAATGACCCCTTATATCATTAGTTACAGTCCACCACGCACAAAATACCCTCAGGCAGCTCCACCACAGCAGTAATACCCCATATATCATACAGGCACAGCTCCACCACAGCAGTAATACCCCATATATCATACAGGCACAGCTCCACCAGAGCAGTAATACCCCATATATCATACAGGCACAGAACCACCACAGCAGTAATACCCCATCTAAGGCACAGCTCACCCAGAGTAATACCATTACAGGCACAGCTCCACCACAGCAGTAATACCCCATATATCATACAGGCACAGCTCCACCACAGCAGTAATACCCCATATATCATACAGGCACAGCTCCACCACAGCAGCTTCCAACAGTGACTTTCACCATCAGATCTCCTGACCAATCCAATAGTGTCAATGAACACTTACAGTTCCATTGGCCGGGGCGTCACCGCTGCCATTTTCTTTCTTCTCTTTCTTCTCAGGCTCCTCTACAGCTTCCTTCTTCTCTTTAAGGTCCTGCACAGCAAAGACAAAGAATTCCTAATAATTAAGATAGATTCATATTATGTTGACCTTACATCAATCAAAAATACATACACACACACAGTCAACACTTGGCCATCAGTCCTGGTCAACAAAGTATGTGATTGAATTAATAGTAATTTAACAAGACATTTAGAGCCACCTGTCTAGGTGTAAGACTGTCTTTGTTGCCCATAATAACCAATCAGCGCCCAGCTTTCATTTTCCCACAGCAGTATATGAAATGAAAGCTTAGCTCTGATTGGTAGCTATGAGCTGATTGGTTGCCATGGACAACAAGGAAAGTCTTCATACACAAGGCCCAGCATGTTTGTGATTATACACTCACATTGTAATCACTGGAGCCTAAAATCAAGGCCCTAGTTGCTGGCCCCCTCCATAGGCATCCTCCTAAATGTGCTGTTTTTTTTATTTTTAATGAACTTTTGTGTGTGTGATATGTATTGTTATGTATGTATGTTTTGTATATGATATATACATATATATATATATATATATATATATATATATATTTTATATAATCTAATTCTATGATATATATAAAAAAAAAAAAAACAGTTTTGATGAATAATATATATATATATACATACACACAAATAATCCCTAACACTTTCTGTCCATAGTCATGTTAAATAAATAAATAAATAAATAAATCTATACAGATCTGTGATGTATGTATCAAAAATTCTCCATGTGAATCCTTATGACTAACATAATTATTATGCTGAATTAACACGTGATTTAAATGGACAGAAAGTGGGTCCAATTTCTTTGCAATATATAACAGCCCATATTTGAGCAATTATATATATACACATATGTATATATGTGTATAGCTGAAAAGTGAGAGAGCTGAAACGTCGCTTTGTGGCATGGAGGAATACATCTTTGTGGAGTGCCGTGGATTTTTTTATATATTATATATATATATATATATATATATATATATATATATGTATATATATATACACACACACACGGAGCTTAGCTCACAATGGTATTGGCTTACAGTAGATTCTCTTTGCCGGCTTATATCCATATACACAAAGATAGACGGCTACTCAGTACTCAGATACAGATGATCACATGGCTGATATTACTCGTTGCATGAAGGCTCATAACGCCCCATGTAGCGCTGCCCACAGCACAGAGCAGTAAACAGCAGGACGATAGAGCGGATCGATAGTGACCCAGGATCGCGAGCGCCGGACACATCTGCCGCTGGCGCGCCCCCGTCTCAGGAACGAGCAGCGGGGGAGAAACAAAGAGCCCGGCGCGCAGGCGCAACACGGGCACAGAGCGCGCGCACCTTTTCCCGCCTCCTGCCTGTAGCTCCGCCCCCGCTCTCCCGCATTTTCCTCCTGCCGCCTCCCCCTCGTTTGAACTCGCCGCGGAGGGGGGGAGCGGGGCTGGCGCGGATCCAGCGCAGGTGGCGGCGGCTGCTCCTGGGAGGAGGGGGAAGGGGGGTTGGAGAGATGGCGGAACAGCGCCGCACATAACGATCAATCAGGAGAATAGAAGGGCGACTGTATCGTAGCGACAACCGCGGAGGCAGTGCGCGATAAGAGGTGTCGCGACACAAATCCCAACACATTATACAGGAGAGGCGACAGCGCGGAAAAAAAAAGGGCGGGAGAGGGCGCGCGCGAGCGACACCTGAGGTAACGACCGAGGCGACAAATAGCCGGAGATACCCAACTAGTGGCTGCTGGAGGGAAACGTGAGGCGAGCCTCCCCTCAGAGCTCCCCGCGCCGACATTTCGATACTCCTCGTGATTACCGACCGATATCGCAGCCAATAATGTAACAATTTTCGGAGAATATTGTGTAAAAAATAAATAAAAACCCGACATAAAAAACGTGAGGTAAAATTTGACCACAAACCGCTCAGGAGCTACCGAGCCGGAATTGCCTGAGGTTGGTCGTACGATTTCCGACAGATATCGCAAATAATTGACGGAATATTCCAATAAAAGGCAACACGTGAGGTAAAAATCAGTGCAGAATTCCCCTTTGGTCTTCTCGGGTTGATAATTTGAAAGCTGGTCGTACGATTCCCCATAGATACCGCAAGCAATTGACAGAATATTCGACTAAAAGGCAACAGATCAACAAATCATGTGGTAAAAATCGGAGCAGAAGTCCCCTCGGGTCGACAATATCGAAGCTGGTCGTGCGATTAACCAAAGATATCGCAAGCAATTGACAGAATATTCGACTATAAGGCAACCGTCAACAAATCGTGAGGTAAAAATCGGAGCAGAATCCCCTCGGGTCGAAAATATCGAAGCTGGACGTACAATTTACAACAGATATCGCAAACAACTGACGGCGACTATAGATATAAGGCAGCGGAGGATAGAAACGTGAGGTAACATCGGAGCCGAATCCCCTCAGGACCCTCCTGGGCTGACACTCGCGACATTGTCGCTCAGACATCTCTGCGCCCGACAAGGAAATTGTCGCCAGCAGACGATAAATGAGACAAATTTCCGGGAAGAGCGACCTCCGGAGCCAACGATGTCCCGCTTCCCGGGGGGGGGAAATTTTGGCAATAATATGAGGTCCTAAAGTCCCGCTCTGTATCCATTAAGGGGGAAGGGAAGCGATAAAAGTTGTCAGGGCGCAGAGACGTCGCCGCAATTGTCGCTTCAATCTCGCAACCGCGTGGAGCAAACACAACAAAGAAAGGCGAACAATGGGAGACGCGATGTGACAGCGGAGGAGGCGAGAGCTATACAATACCTTGGTCACCGGCACCTCGGCGGCGGGGGTGGTGGTTGTGGTATCGACATCGGTATCGGCCATGGTCTTGGAAGTTCGGTGAGAGGATTCAATTTAAAAATATATATATATCCTGAGAAAGGGAAGGAGTGAAGAAGACTGAAGAGAGGAGAGGAGGGAGGAGAGAGAATGGAAGACACCAGCGGCGCGGAGGAGACAGCACTGAAACCGCGGTACCACAAAGCGAGAATTAAATACGAGCGAGGACGGGGCGGGGCCTCGGCCAATCGCGCCTCTGTGAGTGGCTGCCGCTCGGGACCTGCACGCTCCTGATTCGTCCTCCCGACTGTCTATTATCAGTCTAACCCCGCCCCATACAGTTACCGAGCTCCTCGCTTCGTGATTGGTTTAGCTGCCGGAGTTAGCCCCGCCTGCTATGCGAATGAAGCCCATAGAGCTGTACGGAGATGCTGTGTGTAACCCCGCCCAGCTATGCAAATTAAGCCTGTGGAGCAGTACGGAGATGCTGAGTAGCCCCGCCCGCTATGTAAAAAAGCTTGTTGAGCTATACGGAGAAGCTGCGAGTAGCCCTGCCCACTATGCAAATGAGCAGTACGGGGATGCTGTGAGAAGCACTGCCTGCTATGCAAATGAAGCCTGGTGAGCTGTACAGAGAAGTTATGAGTAGCCCCGCCCCACTATGTAAATAAAGCCTTAGAGGCTGTACAGAGCTCCTTTGAGAAACCCCGCCCGCTATGTAAATGATGCCTGGTAAACTAGAGAGATGCTGGGAGAAGCCCCGCCTGCTATGTAAATGAGGCCCGGTGAGCTGTACGGAGTGATGTGGAGGAGAAGCCACGACCTATATGTTATAATAAGGGCCCTCGTGAACTCACGGAGATGCTGCGAGAAGCCCCGCCCTCTATGTAAATGAGGCCCGGCGAGCTGTACGGAGATGCTGTGAGAAGCCCCGCCCTCTATGTAAATGAGGCCCGGTGACCTCCACGGAGATGCTGTGAGAAGCCCCGCCCTGCTATGTAAATGAGGCGCGGCGAGCTGTACGGAGATGCAGTGAGAAGCCCCGCCCTCTATGTAAATGAGGCACGGCGGGCTGTACGGAGATGCTGTGAGAAGCCCCGCCCTCTATGTAAATGAGGCGCGGCGAGCTGTACGGAGATGCTGTGGAGCAGGCTCGTTGGATCCCCCCTCCTTTGTTGTCCGGATGAATGTTACTGGCTGGTACCGGCGCCTCCCGGGCTGCGCTCTCTGTATTGACGGGAGCTGGGGGATGGGAGTTTTCCTCTCGGGGAGGACACTTAGAATTTCCGGTGTTGCCATTTGTGGACTTCGCTGCTGATTAGAAACATCTTGATAACTCTCAGGCCTCGTAATTCGGCGGAAAGGAGACTCCTCTGATTCCGGACACGTTGTTGTGGAGTCCCCGCTCCGACCTGTGGCTTTCCAGCTGTTGCAGCACTACAACTCCCAGCAAGCAGCAGCCAGGGAATGCTGGGAGATGTAGTTCTGCAACAGCTGGAAGATCACCACTTTCTTGGACTGCTGTGGAGGCTGCCATATGGGCTGCTAAGAGCAGATGCCTGAAGGGCTGTCCCTTCTATCCATAGATATGGATGGGATGTATCGGCATAGTGTAAACGGTGCGGGTCCCTCCTCTGGGCTCAGAAAGTGTCGGCTCAGAATGGAGAGCCAGTGACACTTGCACATGTCTCTCCATTCTGTTCTATGAGAATTCTAAGTACACAAACATTCTGCTCCCTTGTACTGGAAACTTCTATAGAACAGAATGGAGAACACAGCGCTCCCTGTACCTGGGAAAACTTCTATAGTACAGAATGGAGAACACAGCGCTCCCCCTGTAATGGGAACTCCCATTAGAACAGAATGGGAACACAGCGTCTCTCCTGTACTGGGAACTCCAGTAGAACAGAATGGAGAACACAGCGCTCCCTGTACTGGGAACTCCCATAGACGAATGGAGAACCAGCGCTCCCACTGACTGGGTACTCACCAATAGAGCGAATGGAGAGAAACATTAGCGTCCCTGTACTAGGAACTCCCATAGAAATGGAGACGAAACAGCGCTCCTGTTACTTGGGAAATCCAAAGAACAGAATGGAGAGAACAAGCGCTCCCTGTACTGGGAAACTCCCATAGAAGAGAATGGAGAACACAGAGCCTCCCTGTAGGTGGGAACTCCCATAGAACAGAATGGAGAGACACAGCCCTCCCCTGTACTGGGAACTCCCATAGAACAGAATGGAGCACAGGGCTCTCCTGTACTGGGAAATCCCATGAGACAGAATTGAGAACACAGCGCTGCCCTGTAGTGGGAACTCCCATAGAACAGTAATGAGATACCAGGGCTCCCTGTACTGGGAAATACCATCGAGACCAATTGAGAACACAACGCTGCCCTGTAGGGGGGAACTCCCATTAGAATAGAATGGAATAACACAGCGATTCCCTTTACTGGAACTCCCATAGAACACTGAATGGAGATCGCACGGGCTCCCCTGTCTGGGAACTCCCATAGAGGAGAATGGAGTACACGCGCTCCCTGTACTGGGAACTTCCTTTAAGAGCAGAATTGGGAGAACCACATGCTCAGCATTACTGAGGAACTCCTTAGAACAGAATGGAGAACACAGCGCCTTCCCTGTTACTGGGAAACTCCATAGAACAGATGGAGAGAACACAGCGTCCCCTGTGCACGAGGGAAATCCCAATAGAACTGAAATGGAGAGAAAACAGCGTGCTCACCTGTACGAGGAACTCCATAGAACAGAGTGAAGAAACACAGTGCTCCCCCTGTACTGTGAACTCCCATACGATCAGAATCGGAGAGAACACAGCGATCCCTGTACTGGGAACTCCCATTGGAACAGAATGGAGAGAGAAAACTAACACTACCCCTGTACTGGGAACTCTCGCAATAGAGCAGAACTGGAGAACACAGGCTCAGGCGTACAGGGAACTCCCATAGAAAACAGAATGGAGAACTCAGCGCTGCCCTGTACTGGGAACATCCCATAGAACTGAATGGAGAGAAACACTTGTGCTCCCCTGTAGAGAACTCCCATAGGAACAGAGTTGAGAACACAGTGCTCCCCTTACTGCGGAACTCCCATAGAACAGAATGGAGAACTCAGCGCACCCCTGATACGGGAAACTCCATAAGAACAGAATGGAGAGAAAACAGCGCTCCCCCTTTCTGGGAACTCCCTTTGAACAGAGGTGAAGAACACAGTGCCTCCCCTGTACTGGGAACTACCATAGACAGAGTGAAGAACACAGCGCTCCCCTGTACTGGAGAACTCCCATAGGAACCGAATGGAGAACTCAGCGCTCCCCGTATGGGAACTCCCATAGAACAGAGTGAGGAACACAGTGTTCCCCTGCACGAGGAGAAACTCCTATAGAACAGAATGGAGAGAACACAAACGCTCACTCGTATGGGAACTCCCCATAGAAGCAGAATGGAGAGACACAGCCGATCCCTGTCTGGGAACATCCATAGAGCAGAATGGAACGAGAACACAGCGCTCCCTGTACTGGAACTCCCATAGAGCAGAATGGAGACGAACACCAGCGCTCCCCTGTACTGGGAAATCCCATAGAGGAAGATTGGAGACGAAATCAGCATCACCACTTTACGAGGAGACTCCCATAGAACCAGAATGGAGAAAACACAGCGCTCCCTGTACTGGGAACTCCCAAGAGGAGAATGATGAGAACACAAGCGCTCCCACTGATTGGGAACTCCCATAGAACTGAGGTTATCAGTGTGAAGAACACCAGCGTTCCCCTGCACGAGGAACTCCTATAGAACAGAATGGAGAGAAACAACGCTCCCCCTGTACTGGGAACTCCCCATAGAGCAGAATGGAAGAGAGAACACAGCGATCCCTGTTTGGGAAATCCATGAGCAGAAATGGACGAGAACAACAGCCGCTTCCCCTGTACTGGAAAACTCCCATAGAGCAGAAATGGAGGAACACAGCGCACCCCTGTACTGGGGAACTCCACTAGAGGAGAATGGAGGAGAACACAGCAACTCCACTGTACGAGGAAACTCACATTGAACAGACATGCGGAACACAGCTCTCCCCTGTTACTGGGAACTCCCATAAGAACAGAGTGAAGATAACCACTGTGCTACCTGTATGGGATCTCCCATAGACAGGACGGAGTGAAGAACCAGTGCTCCCCTGTTACTGGGAACTCCCCATAGTTCAGAGTGAAGAACACAGTGCTCCCCTGTTACTGGGAAACTCCCATAGAACACAGAGTGAAGAACTCAGTGCTTCCCCTGTTATGGGAATTCCCATAGAACAGAGTGAAGAACACCGCGCCCCCCTGTACTGGGAACTCCCATAGAACAGAGTGAAGAACACAGTGCTCCCCTGTACTGGGAACTCCCATAGAACAGAGTGAAGAACACAGTGCTCCCCTGTACTGGGAACTCCCATAGAAAGAGTGAGAAACACAGTGCTCCCCTGTTACTGGAACTCCCATAGCAACAGAGTGAAGAACACAGTGCTCTCCTGTACTGGGAACTCCCATAGAACAGAATGGAGAACACAGCACTCACCTGTACTATGAACTCCCATAGAACAGAATAGAGAGTTGTACACAAGCGGGACCAGCTCTCCAATCTAAGCCGAGACCTTTGGAGTACGTGCCCAAGATCGGCGCTGGTCCCAGAGGTGGCACCTGCCCCTATCACACACTCAGGTCATAATGTTAGGATGGCCCGTCAATGTGTGATAAATGTGGGACCTGCACCTATCTCGAAAAACAGGCCCCAGAAAGCCTCTGCTTTGTACAGACAGGAGGTCTGAACAGTCCCATTGATTTCAATAAGCAATTGGACAAACTTGGAGCTGAAATCTTTGGGACAGCTCCAATCACCGCTCTCTTCAAAACAGACACTTTTCGTGGCATGTTCTCGATATAGGTGTGCACCCCAGAGGTGGGACCTGCATCTATCAGACTAATGGTGCATCCTATTGATATACCATCCAAAGTCTATGGTGGGAGCACCCCTTTAATATAGTAGATAATATTGGAAAAAGACACAGGTCCATCATAACCAACCTATTACACTACAGTGTTGATCCAGAAGAAGGCAAAGCCCTACGAGGCAGATCCCAACTCCGCTTTTTTTATTGCCAAGGGGTATTCCGACCAAGCACATTGCTGGCCTATTAATAGGATGAGCCATCAACGTGTAATACAGGCATCCTCAAACTGCGGCCCTCCAGCCTGTTGGGGAAAACCAACAAACTCCCATCATTCTACTGTTCTAGATGTATATAACATGCATGATGGGAGTTACGGTTGTAGTTCTGTACACAGCATGAGGGCGCCTGTTTGAGGATGACTGACCTGGTGTAATAGATGCAGGGCCCACCTCTGGGGCGCACACCTATCTCAAGAATGGGCCCCGAAAAGTGTCTGTTGTGGACAGTGAGGTGGCTGGAGGTGTCCCTGAAAGTCTTTATTCAGCGCATGATTTCAATGGGACTTTGTCCGATTGCCTATTGAAATCAATGGGCTGGTCCGACCATCCCTGGCTATTCAAAGCAGGGATCTTCTGGGGCCCGTTTATCGAGAGAAGTGCAGATCCTACAGGTCGGACCCGAAGCTATCAAAATTGATGCGACCTACTACAAATGATATGCCATGAATGTGTGATGGGAGGCATGGTTGCCAACTTTGGGACTCGGTATCGGATAGTGATCTATCATCAGAGAGGGCGCCAGTCCGCCGCCGATCATCCCCCCAACACTAAGTAGAGATACAAGTCCATTGATTTTATTGGGACCCATGTCCCTGAATACAGCCAAGCGACGCTACATAGCTTCCGTTAGTTGGGAAAGACTCCTTCTTACTACATTGGGAGGAGCCTCTATGACCTCCCTATCTGTTCAAAAACAGAGACTCTACGGGGGCCCTTCTTTTTTTTTTGGGTGGGGGGGTCATAGTGATAGAACCTGCCCCTATTAGACTATCCTATCAATATGTCATCCAACTACAAGGTGAGAAGACCCCTTTAAGGAATCCACAGTGACCCATCTTCCTTAATTGGGCTGTCTCCCTTCCTGTATAAGACGCAGCCGAGTGGTCTTGGGGATCGGTTTCTACACCAATTCGTAATATTAGACACATTTATGAATGTGTGACACAAAACCAGGCGCATAATCCTGCTAGGAAACTGGCCAAGACCAATTTCAGTGTGGTGCAACCCATACACCCACAGGTGCACCTACAAGTAGTTATCGGTTAATTGTATTCTGGGAGAGTTGGGGTGGGAAGAAGGGTTTGCAGCGGATATTATTTATGAGCCCTGATTGAAGAGGAAATATGCTGATTTGATTTTTTCTGGATGGTGTTTTTTAGGAAAATCATCGTGGTAAAGGGTGGTAGGTAAACAACATGGTGGGGGGATTATACAATTGTGGTTTAATTGTTTGTGGTTATTATTTTGTACAAAATAGATCTATGTTTATTAAATCTCCGGTCCTGTATACAATTTATCTACATTTTTTATGACAATAAAAAACAATCAAAAACACTAGTGGTCAAGGAAATAGTGTATGTCTGTTTCGGGCCGGTTAGGAGATAGGTTTTCGGTTTAATACTTTGTTATTTAGGAGGTGGTGTTAAGTATTACTTTTTCAAGTTATACACTATACCTTATTAAATGTAATGGGGTATTATATCTACTCTTTTTTTTCAATGTTGTGTGGACACACTATTTTCTAGGTTATTATAAAAAAATAAAAAAAAAATAATCGTCCATAAACTTTGCATAGAATATTTAGCACTTTTGTCATCTTGGGTTCAAAATTCATATAATCTAAGGTACGATTGGTTGTAAAAAATCATTAAAGTTGTTATTTTACACATTAGAGACATATCTGATTCTGGTAGATTGTTGAGAGGATTTATGAGCAGGTTGGGTAAGTACTTGGTTTATCGGGTGTTGGTTTATTGGGATATATAATAAACGCGGATTGCGGTTAGGTCTGGTGGTTAATGGGGTGTTTTTGGGTAGATGGATACACTCTGTATTTGATGTAATTAAATAAATTTGATTTGAAGGGTTACGTAGTGGTCGGTCTTCGTGGCGTGTACACACACTATAGGGCTGGTGTCATGCGGTGGTCCCAGTCACTGTGGATAGATTGCTGTGTTTTAAGGGCAAGCTGCCGGTGGTGGAGGTACATAATACCTCTGGCAATTGTAGTCACTTGGGTTTTTGGGGGATAATTGAATATCAGTCGTGAACGGAGGCCCGCATCAACTTTGGTATACTGTAGTGTTTAGACGCGGGTGGTGGGTGAATCCTTAGGGATTTATATGGGAGGATCTATTAATAGATTAGGAACACAGGCGAAACTTTAAGCACTCGGACAACAACACAACGTCCGATTCGCTGCCATCCACCAGTGTAGTAATAGCACCTACCAGGAACACAGCTGTGATAAAAGTGCTTCCCTCTTTCCGGGCCCCCCCATTCACTTTCACAGGAAGAAGTAGTCATGTCACCTTCTCTTTCTCAACGCCCGAGCAACTAAGTGACGCACTCTTGTTTTGATTTGCATATACAGGATAGAGTGAGATGATTTGTTAACGTATGGGCAACATCTACGCGAGCGTGGGTAGTCAGGGGGAGGGAATGCTGGCAAAGGGGATTGGTGGGAAGTTCGGTGGAAAAACAGGGATATTGTAGAATGGGGTTTAATTTAGGTTTGGGAGCAGGGCATAAGAATAGTATTGAGTGGAATTGGCAGGTTAAGAACTTGCGGCAACGGGGGGCTTGGGTTCTGTTGGCGGTCATTCAGGGGCACCCAACGTGTTTACTGGCTTCTACTAGGCTGCCAGTAGATCCAAGGAAGCAAGGTCTGTTGATTTGCAACCAGAATGGCAGCACTTTCATGAGAGATTGAACAGGTCTGCTAGCTATAGCGGACCTGTGGAGTCTGATGCAATGCCCATACATAGAGGGGATATCTAAGGATTAGCGTAGGTTAAAATGTTATTGGGACATTATATTGCACTAAGTGACGTCGTTGGTTGCTATGTTCTGTTAACTGTTTTTCCTGAAGACCAAACTCCCTTTGTAAGTGCAGAACAACCCCTTTTTTACCGGGCGACGAATCTATAACGACTCAATTGTTTAATATTTAATTATTCGCGAGTTCAGAGAACTTTGGTTAATTTTCGGGAGTGTGGTTCGATGTCGCTGTATCTTGGAGTGACGTGGATGGGAGAATGTGGGACAAGTAAGTAGAAGGTTTTTTATCCGCCAGCTATTCGCGATTATTCAGTCTCAGATTATAAGACGTCCCATAACGTGTTATATAATCAACGTTACAATATTGTTTTTTGCGCATATGTCTTCGGTTTTTTTTAGCCATCCACATTGTCATCAAATAGTAAATATGATAACAAACCAATAATATAAACCATCAAGACTCCCATGTACTTGTAGTTAATGTATTTATTCTGCCGGGGCGTCCAAGGTTTTTGAAAAAACCCTTGCATGTGTGGAAGATATGCTTTGTTGGGCACAGACTTAAATATGGATGCGTACCCTCTAAACGGGGCTCCAAAGACCTAGTGGGGGGATGTATCCAAATTATCCTCTTAGGACATGTAAAGGTCAAGTTCAGCCACACTAGAGTAAAGTTTAATCACAATCGTGCCATTCCATTGCTTAGCTAGTGAATACACTTTTCTGTCTTCTATTCTCAAAATGGCTGGGTTTTTTATATTTTTTGAAGGTTTTAATGGCGCAAAGATATCGTAACGCTTCAATTGGTCCGATGATGTTAGTCTTTTTGGTTACATTAATTGTTCTGTCGGAGTGATAGCAAGTGTTGGATCGGCTTTGGCCAGTCTATCCTGGAAGGCGAGGAAGGTAACTATAAGTAGGCTGGCGAAAACTTGAGGGGTTGTGTCGAGGGGCAGTGACGCGTAATTGAATATGTTGGGGCGCTCACACGGACAACTATGGGGTATTTCATCTTGTGGGTAGTGGTATAGTGTTACTCAGGGAGGGGGGGCATAAGAATAACGGGGTAGGTGGAAAATAACATGTTGTGTTTTTATGATTAAGTACTGAAGGGGCAGATGTCAGTATCTTGATATTTCATTTGGGTAGTCTAATTTGAGGAGATAAATTACTGTGTTTTCAGAGTGTATCACACTTATACATAAAACATGTGGATTTTACGCTGTTTGGAGGTATTCGGCATAAGGAGCAGTGGGGTAGGAGTGAAAGTTTTTAGCTATCCACGAGTAACGTCTCACAGTCGGAATTTACCACATGGAAACACTCTTCACATAGACGGACCTCTAGGACCTCATGTTTGATAAATTTTCTGTCTCAGCCAGTGAGACTGTCCTTGTTGCCCCTTAGCCAAAACAAAATTTCGAGATCATTGCGACACCCAATCAGAAATCAGCTTTTCATTTCCATATTAGTGCTCTAGAAAAGATAAAAAGCTGACGATAACTGATTGGTTTGCTATAGGGCTCTGACTGGTTGTCCCGATTGGGTAACAGGAACAATCTCACTGACTAGACAGTTTTCATACCTCAAGGCCCTTACGGCTAGTCTTCAAAGCACAGCGTTCACACTGTCGGAAAATCGTTTTCGGGTTACCCTGTGCAGATTAGGGGACAAGCTATAAAAAATAATGACCCCCCCCCAGGTGCTGTCACCGCACTCCCCCTACCCCATCCCACCCACCCCCACATTCCTCCCCCCCCCACCACCAACCCCACCCCACGCCCTCCCCGCCCTGCATATCAGAAGAGAATATTTGAATAATCAGGGCGGAATATGCAACATGTTGCATATTCGCTGATTGCGGTTGGATTCCCGTACATTCAGTTGTACATGGCCAACAGCAAATCCGAAAACCGACCACAGCTTATGGGCAAATCCGCGGTCCAGCAAATGTTAAAATGCCGTCGGATTTTGGACAGCATTTTAACATTTGCTGTGTAAACCTAGCCTTAGGCTATGTTCACACGATGTATTGCGGCGTGTACAGTACGCGGCGCAGTACATCGTGTGCTTCGGGAGTACGCGCTAATCAGCGCGTACTCACGAGGCACGAGGGGACCGGCAGCCCACCAGCCCCATAGACATGCATTACTTGCGGCGCGAAAGCGACATGTCACTTATCTCCCCGCTCGTACAATACTGCTCGCTATTGTACGAGCAGGAAGAGGTGGCGTAATCCATAGTTCTCTATGAGAACTAGGATTACCGTAATTTCGGCGTGCATCCTCGTCCTTTATTAGGGCGCAAAATGCACGGAACTGCACCCGAAATTACGCCGCGTGAACATACCCTAAGTGGGCAACATGGGCGTGGGTCGGTACACCAATCAGAGTATGGACCTGCAGAGACTTCTAAAGAGATTGGATCTCATTTCAGGATTTACAATGAGCTCTTGTCCCTCCAGATACTTACAATGAGATAAGCAAATAATAAAATTATCTTTCCTGTACGAACTGCTTAGCATGCTGAGACGACCTCTGATGGCTGGATATGTTCTCACGGGTCATTTGGTCCCTAGGGCGCGCATTTCGCATCGTATTTGCGCTCTAATACGAGCGAGATGCACACCGAAATTACGGTAGTCCATAGTTCTCATAGAGAACAGCAGCTGCAGGGATTTCTACAGCCCATTCACATGAATTTGACAGTCACATACATTTTCTGCAACAAATCTGCAGCGTGTGAATAAGCCCTTAGGCTATGTCTACACTGCAGTGGACAAAAAAACTGACCTGGAAAACGAATTACTAAAATAGTTCATGAAGCTGAGTTTTCTGTCACTGCTGTCAAACGTGGCTGAAAAAAAACGTTCCGGTTTTTTGAAGCATTTTTTCGTGAGGAGTCTTTTGGTGCGTCTTTTGCTCTGCTTTTTTAATATTTGCAACAAATTAAGCCATTGGATGTAAATTACACCCTTTACAGGTGGTTTTTAACATGTTAAATTAGTCATTTCCTTTAGATAACGGGAAGGCCCAATTGTAGCACTTGTCCTTTGTGTCCCGCGCTGCGGGCTATTTGCTTTATTAAATTTTGCCCCAATTTTGCCCCAAAAATTTCCACAAAAACCCTATTTCTTTGCATACAGCAAAAAAACTTTATTACCCATAAAAAATCTGAAAAGGAAAAGGGATTTTTTCCCCAAAACCCCCTTCCAAAACGCATTTTTTGCGCCAAATTCCAAAAAAAAAATATTTTGTTTTCAAAACCCGAGATCATTTTTTTGGGGCCCAAATTTTTTTAAAAGATTTTTGGGTCGGGGCCCCCAAACCCTTTTAAAAAAAACGGATTCTGGCCCCAAAAATCCGAAAAAAAACCCCCTATTTTTTGGTTCAAAAGTTTGGGAACACTTTTTTAGCCCCCAAAATCTTAAAAAAACTTTATTTTTGGCATCGAGGGGGAGAAAACTTTGGGTTAGCCCCCCAAAATCTTTAAAAAAAATTTTTTTGGGCCCCAAAAAACCCGAAAAAAAAAAAACGGATTTTTGGGCTAAAAAAACCTTTAAAAAAAACTTTATTTTTGGCATCAAAAGCGAGAAAACTTTTTAGGCCCAAAAAATCTTTTAAAAAAAAAATTTTTTTTTCCCAAAAAACCGTAAAAAAGGGAAATTTTTGGGCCCCCAAAATCCAAAAAAAACTTTTTTTTTTGGCGTCAAAGCGAGAAAAACAAAATTAGGGGGCCCAAAATCTTTTTAAAAAAAATTTTTTTTTTAGTTCCAAAAAACCGAAAAAAAATTGATTATTGGGGAAAAAAATCCGAAAAAAAAAAACTTTTAATTTTTGGGCATCAGAAGCGAGATAACGTTATTAGCCCCCAAAAATCTGAAAAAAAAAATTTTTTTTGTCCCAAAAAAAACGTAAAAAAAACGGATTTTTTGCCGGCAAACCCGGGAAAAAAAACTAATTTTTGGAGTCAGAAGCGAGAAACTTAT
The DNA here is from genome assembly GCA_025379985.1 of Phyllomedusa bahiana. Lineage (NCBI taxonomy): Eukaryota > Metazoa > Chordata > Amphibia > Anura > Hylidae > Phyllomedusa > Phyllomedusa bahiana. The sequence goes on from JAODAL010008906.1 coordinate 23,423, forward strand.
TAGCGCCAAAATCTGAAAAAAAAAATTTTTTTTAGGCCAAAAAACGTAAAAAAAGGTTTTCTTGCCCCAAAAATCCTTTAAAAAAAAACGTTTTTTGGGCCCCATAAAAAGGGGCAAAGATAAGTTACTACGGCAAAATCAAAAAAAAAATTATTTTTGTCCCAAAAAACAAAAAAAAAACGGTTTTCCTGCGCCAAATCCGAAAAAAAAAATGTATTTTTGGGGCTTTCAGAAGCGGGGAATAACGTTATTACGCCAAATCGTTAAAAAAAAATTTTTTTAAGTGCCAAAAAACAAAAAAAAAAAGGGAAATTCTTGCGCCAAAATCCGTAAAAAAAACGTATTTTTGGCATCAGAAGCGAGATAACGTTATTGGGCCCCAAAATCTGTAAAAAAAAAAATTTTTTTGTAAAAAAACCCGAAAAAAAAAGATTTCTTGCAAAAAAAATTCCGAAAAAAAACTTTATTTTTGGCGTCAAAAGGGCGAGATAATTTATTAGCCCCAAAAATCTGTAAAAAAAATTAAAAAAATTTTTTTTTCCCAAAAAAACTTAAAAAAACGGTTTTCCGGGCCGGAAAAAACCAAAAAAAAAGTATTTTTGGCGTCAGAAGCGAGAAAACGTTATTAGGGCCAAAATCGAAAAAAAAATTTTTTTTTAGTCCCAAAAAAAACGAAAAAAAAGGGATTCTTGCGCCAAAATCCGTAAAAAAAAAACGTTTTTTGGCACCCAAAAAACTAGATAATTTTACTAGCGGCAAAATTGTAAAAAAAATTATTTTTGTGCCAAAAAACTTTAAAAAAAACGGTTTCCCTTCCGCCAAAACCCCGTAAAAAAAACTTTTTTTGGGCATCAAACCCGAAATAACGTTATTAGCGCCAAAAACTGAAAAAAAAAAAATTTTTTTTGGGCCAAAAAACGAAAAAAAAAAAGGAAATTCTTTGGGGCCCCAAAACCGAAAAAAAAAACGTTTTTTTGGCGTCAGAAGGAAAAATAACGTTATTAGCGCCAAAATCGTAAAAAAAATTTTTTTTTGTCCCAAAAAACGGGAAAAAAAAAAAGGATTCTTCCCCAAAAATCCGAAAAAAAAACCCGTTTTTTTGGCTTCAAAAGGGAGAAAAATTTACTAGCGCAAAATCTTTAAAAAAAAATTATTTTTTTTGCCAAAAAAAAAAAAAAAAAGGTTTCCTGCGCCAAAAAATCCTTTAAAAAAAAGTATTTTGGCGTCAAAAGGGCGAGAAAACGTTATTAGCCCCAAAATTTTCCCTGAAAAAAAAAAAAATTATTTTAGTCCCCAAAAAACTTTTAAAAAAAACGGTTTTCTTGCTCCAAAATCCGAAAAAAAAAACGTATTTTTGGAAACTTAGCGAGAAAACGTTATTGCGCCAAAATCTGTAAAAAAATAATTTTTGTGAAAAAAACCAAAAAAAAACGGATTCTTGCGCCAAAATCCGAAAAAAAAACTTATTTTTGGCTTTTCAAAAGCGAGAAACATTATTAGCCCCCAAAATCTGAAAAAACAAATTTTTTAGTCCCAAAAAAGAAAAAAAATGGTTTCTTGCGGCAAAATCCATAAAAAAAAAAAAAAAAAAAAAAAACGTTTTTTTTGGCATCAGAAGCGAGAATAACTTAAATTAGCGCCAAATCTGTAAAAAAAATTTAAATTTTTGTAAAAAAAAACGAAAAAAAAAAAGGGGGGATTTTTTTGGGAAAAACCCGAAAAAAAAACGTTTTTTTGGGGGTCAAAAAGCAAAAAAAAAAAAAAAGTTATGTTTTAAAAAAAAAAAACGTTTTTAGCCCCAAAAAATCTGTAAAAAAAATTTTTTTTAGTGCCAAAAACTAAAAAAGGATTTTTGGGCCCCAAAAATCCGAAAAAAAAAAAACGTTTTTTGGGCTCAAAGCGAGAAAAAACGTTACTACCCGGCAAAATCTGTAAAAAAAAAATTTTTTTTTTTTCCAAAAAAAAATAAAAAAAGGGTTTTCCTGGGGCCAAAATCCTTTTAAAAAAAATGTATTTTTGCGTCAAAAGCGAGAAAAACGTTTTTTAGCGCCAAAATCGAAAAAAAAAAATTTTTTTAGTGCCAAAAAAACGAAAAAAAAGGATTTTTTGCCCCAAAATCCGAAAAAAAAAATTTTTTTGGGCATCAAAAGCGAGATAACTTATTAGCCCCAAAAAATCTTAAAAAAAAAATTTTTTGTGCCAAAAACCGTAAAAAAAACAGATTTTTGCCCCCAAAATCCGTAAAAAAACTATTTTTTGGGTCAGAAGCAAAGAAAATTTTTTTATTTAGCGCCAAAATCGAAAAAAAAATTTTTTTTATTGAAAAAAAAATTAAAAAAAAAAAACGGATTCCTGCCCCAAAAATTCCGAAAAAAAAACCTTTATTTTTGCCGTCAGAAAAGGGGGATAACGTTATTAGCGCCAAAATCTGTAAAAAAAATTTATTTTTGGGCCCGTCAAAAAAGGGCGAGAAAAACTTTTTATTAGCCCAAATTTTTTAAAAAAAATTTTTTAGCGCGAAAAACGTAAAAAGGGGGGTTTTTCTTGCGCCAAAATCCTTTTAAAAAAACCTTTTTTTTGGGTCAGAAGCGGAGAATAATGTTTTTTAAAAGGGCAAAATCAGTAAAAAAAAATAATTTTAGTCCCCAAAAAAACGAAAAAAAAAAGGGAAATTCCTCCCAAAAAAATCCAAAAAAAATTTTGTTTTTTTTAGCGTCAAAACGAGATAAGTTATTAGCGGCAAAATCTGTAAAAAAATTTTTTTGTGCAAAAAACCCTTTTAAAAAAGGATTCTTGCGCCAAAACCCGTAAAAAAAACGTTTTCCCGGGCGTAGAAGCGGAAACTTTATTAGGGGCCAAAATATTTTAAAGAAAATGATTTTAGAATCAAAATCTGTAAAAAAAAAGATTCTGAGCCAAAACCCTGTAAAAAAATTTATTTTTAGCTAAAAAAAAAAAGAATTGCCCCAAAAATCGTTAGCGACCAAACCCATGACCCTTTTTATTAAAAAAAGGTACAAAAAAGGATCATCAGACATTGTAGGGCAAATTTGATCAGATAAAAACCTTTTTTTAACATAACGAAGGTGGGATTTGGGGTCTCCTGGGGGGGTTTTTCATTAAAAAATTCGGGGCCCAAAAAACGCCCGAAAAATGCGCCAAAAAACGCGCCAAAAGACATCCCGGGCGCTTTCCATAGATCCTGTAGAAAAATTTTCTCCCCGGCTCGGGCTTTTTTTTTTTTAGAGCATGTTGCAAAATACACCAGAAAAAAAAAAAAAAAACAGCAAAAAAGAAAAAACCCTCAGTGTAAGCCCAAAAGGAGGGTTTTACATTAGGTCAATGGGAAATAAATACAGTCTTTTTTTTCCGGGCTTTTTAGAAAACAAAAACGCTAAAAAAAGGGGCCTTTTTTCTGGGGCAGGGGTAGCCCAAGGGGCCTTATAGGGGACGCTCTGCTTTTTCAGCCAGAAAAATTCGCCCATCATCATTTTTACTACTTTTTACAGGGTTTTAATAATATAAGGAAGCCCTGGGTTAAGGAATGGGAAAGGGACTGTACGTTTTTTCCCTTAAAGGGTTTTGCCACAATTCTCATTTCATACCTCTTGCATCCAGCTTTTCCAGATCAGTGCACAGAAGGGGGTGTGTGTGATTTTTTTTAAAATTTTGCTTTAACATTTGCCCCGGGAATGACATCAAACCCTGCCTTTTTTCCCCGCTTTTTGTCAAAGAAAGGCTGTTTTTTTGTATAGAGCTGCAAGTAGCTGCAGTGTAAACTCAGACGTAAAGTTTTACCTCAAACACAAGGGGGTTTTATAGGTTTAGATCCCCGCAATACCAAAAATGTGGATTTTTTTTCTCTTTATCGAAGACGGGCCTGATTTGGGTTTTTTTTTTTTAAATTTAAAAATTTCAATGTTTTGACCCTTTTTAAAAGGGGGGTACAAAGGACGGGAAAAAAGAAGTTACACACCCCGGGGGTTTTTTAAAATCAAATAGCCCGCCCGAGAGGGGGAGGTGGGTGTTTTTAGCATGTCGGCCAGGAAATGCGGAAACCCTCACCCCGGTCATATACCTTTGGGATGACTTGTAAACAATGGGAAACACTAAAGGGCAGCCCAAAACAAAATGGTGCAAAAATTTAATTTTTGAAGAATTGTGAAAAATGTTTTTTTTGTAATTTGAAACTTCTTTTTACCTTTGTACCACAAAACCCCTTAAAAATTGGGAAATTTTTGTTTTTTTTTTAAGGTTTGGACAAGGTTTTTTTTTAAATGGGAAATTCCCGCAAAAAAAACAAAAAAAATTTTTTTTTGTTTTGGATAATGCCCCCGGGGAAAGGTTTTTTTCATTTGTTTTTCTGTTGTGCCCCGTTAAGAACTCTACGTCCCAAATCCCCCAAAGAAAACATTTTTGCTTAAACTATCTTTCATGAAAAAACTTTGAGACTCTCGGTTCAAATACTTGTCAGAACTTTTTTAAGCTGCCCACGACTTTCAACGTGGTCTCAATCGGGCAGTCTATCCTATCTTTACCTCTCAATCGAGCCAATTCAGGCCTCTCACTGGGTCACCGACCTCCATTTTTTCAGAGAGAAAAAATAAAAAACACCCAACCTGCAAAGCTGCCTTCTTATGACAGCTGTGGAGTGGGCGGGGACAGAAAACCCAAAATGGAAGCACCCCTTCCCTTTTCCCCATATAGGTTAAAATCAATGTACACCAAGTATAACGTATGTTTCTGCACACAAAAACATCTCTGAAAAAACGTATGCAAACCGGGGTCACAATTGCAGGGCTGCGGCACACATGTATTATACATGTACCCCACACAGACCGCCGCCAGGGGCACATTTCTGCAAAAAGGGCAATACACTACGTCGAAATCCTAAAGAAGATTTATGCTATCTATCATACATGAAAAAACTTTGAGACTCCGGTTCACATATCTTGTTTCAGAACATGTTTAAGCTCCCCACGACTTTCAACGTGGTCTCAAATCGGGCCCAGTCCTATCCTATCTTTACTCTCAATCGACCCAATCAGGCCTCTCACTGGGTCCCCGGGACCTCCATTATTTCAGAGAGAAAAAAAAAAATACACCCAACCTGCAAAGCTGCCCTTCTTATGACAGCCTGTGAGAGTGGGCGGGGACAGAAACCCAAAATGGAAGCACCCTTCCTTTCCATATAGGTTAAAACATTGTACACCAAGTATAACGTATGTTTCTGCACACAAAAACATCTCTAAAAAAACTTATATGCAAACCTGGGTGCCACTGGCAGGGCTGCGGCACACATGTAATTATACATGTACCACACAGACCCCGCCAGCGGCACTTTCTCCCAAAACGGCCAAAACACTACGTCGAAATCCCTAAAGATAGGATAGGACTGCCCGATTTGAGACCACGTTGAAAGTCGTGGGCAGCTTAAACATGTTCTGATCAAGATATGTGAACCGAGAGTCTCAAAGTTTTTTCATGCCTGTTAAGAACTCACCTCATGTGCTGCTGTGGCATGCTGGAACTTGTTGTGGCACAGCTATTATCGTCTGTAGAACTACAAGTGCCAGCTTGGAACGTTGTAAGTCGGGGACCGTCTGTACTGGAAAAAAGACACGTCCTTCAAGTTCACCCAAGGATGGGAAGAAGATATGAGTAAAGGAAGGGGTTTAGATCATTTTAAAACTTGGAATAGACCCATAAGGCATGAACCAATCTGCCCTAAAGGGAATATTTCACTCTTTGCCCAAAATTGCAATTAGACTGGACCTGATCCACATCTATCAGACCGGATGTGTGACCCTTGGCAATGTGTGTGTATAGTGCTGTCCGGGCGGTCGTAGACCGCCGTCTCCTCCTTATCACCCACAATTTTCTATATGTTTATTGTCATTTTTCACCAATATCTTTACCTGAAGATTAAACCTTTACACTTATATATAGTATCAGCAATAATAGGATCCTTATGTAGAATGTAGTGTGAACATCTAACATGGGAGAGCCCAAAATATGCCAGCTATGTTCCTTGTGCCTTTCAAAAGGCAACCAAATATTGGACTTTTGTTTGCCTTCAGTCATAAGCCACGACTCTCGGAATAGCATGCAAGTTCAGCTAAATGTCTATAGGATTTCTATGAGACGCCACTTATCTCAAGCGCATAAAACTTAATTTGGTCCGATCCATGTTCCAGAGTCAGACAGAACAATAGACTAAACTTTTGTATGTGAAGGCAGGAGCAATGGGAGGCATTGCGTGTTCTTCCCAATGTTGTCCATCAATCAAAGCGAAATGTTGAAAGGGTTTTCCTATCTGGTTGTTTCACAGAGCTTGCTCTTCACAGCCAGCTTCAGGCTGCCACTTTCTGTTCAAGCTGTGAGTTGTTCTACAGCTTCAGGCTCCCACTTCCTATTTAGGCTGTGGGCCCTTCTACAGCTTCAGGCTTCCACTTCCTGGTCATGCTGTGGGTGGTTCTACAGCTTCAGGCTCCCCTTTCCTGTTCAGGCTGTGGGCGGATCTACAGCTTCAAGCTCCCACTTCCTGTTCATGCTCCCACTTCCTGTTCTACAGCTTCATGCTCCCACTTCCTGTTCAGGCTGTGGGCCCTTCTACAGCTTCAGGCTTCCATTTCCTCATCATTCTGTGGGTGGTTCTACAGCTTCAGGCTCTCACTTCCTGTTCAGACTGTGGGTGGTTCTACAGCTTCAGACTCCCACTTCCTGCTCAGGCTGCGTGCGGTTCTACAGCTTCAGGATCTCACTTCCTATTCAGGCTGTGGGAGGTTCTACAGCAGTGACTGACGTTTCAGCTCTGCTATTCCTAGCTGAGCCTGTTAGAGGGACATTGGAGATCAAAGTGGTTATAACAGCAGAGCAGAAGACTACAAAGGGTTAAAGTTTAAACATAAACAAGCTTCTGTGCTGCTGATAAAAAACAGGAGGTGACATCAACATCCTGGCCACTGCTGGAGCAGAGAAAGGTCGTTAGGAAACTAGGGAAGCTTGTGTACACAAGCTGGAGATAAGAATTGCTCTCACTCTGAAAGGAAGCAAAATCATAACAGCAATGTATGTGGTAATAATCTTTATTTATATTTCCCTACATGTTTAAAGCTAATTAATGTGGTCAGAATATCCCTTTTTGTGTAAAAACTCCGATAGCTATAAAATAATGTGTAAAAATCTGCATAGATCCATTCCTGATTTCCATCTAATGTGCAGATAATATATTGCTCCAGTTCCCCTACGAGTGTTCGGATCTTCCTGATATACATTCAGGAGCCCTATGGGAATACACAGTAAAATTTGCAAAAGAGAAAAGCAGAACACTTCTACAGGTACAGGCAGTCCTCAACTTACACTGTTCCGACTTCCCCTTGTTACAAACGGAGACTTATTGGGCATGCTGGCACTTGTAGTTCCATGTTCCACAGCAGATAGTAGCTGTGGAACGATAAGTGTCAGCATGCCATAGCAGCACATGAGGTGAAATCTTCTTAACAGGGGCCCAGACAGCAAAACAGATGTAAAAACTCTTCCCTGCACTATCCAAAACGAAAAAAAAAACTTTTGTGCTGGAGTTGCATGTAATAAATATACCTGTTCTGACTTACATACATATTCAACTTAAAAACAAACCTTCAGTCCTTATCCCTTTTGTAACCCGGGGACTGCCTGTATAGAAGTAGTATGGGGGCTGTGCAGGAGCTGCATCACTGCGCTCACTTCTGCTAGTCATTATATTTATCACGTTTTGTATTATGTTTTTAGTGTCGCTGATCCCACCTGATCCCGCTCGGTGGATGTGGAGGCAGTTGTTGTTTTCCACAGGGATTCTCTATTGGAAAGCATTTCAAGAAGCAGATTACGGAGGCGTAGGAAGGTCCCGAGTGTACGTAGCCAAGGTGTTGTGTTATTTTAGACACTTTCATTATAGAGAATTTCACCTAAAATTTAAAAAAAAAAAACCTCACCAGAGGAGAACAACTCTTTTGATTCAACATCTGACACAAGAGGAGAGGTAACGTTCACCATTCTTCAGCATTTTGCAACCCTGTACACCGCTTTATTGCTCTTTATGTAAATCCTTTAGATTTGAATGGAGAGGACCTCATGGAAGTACGGACCCCTCTCCACTGAACTCTATGGGGATTGTGGTGGCTGGTAATGGGTGACTGGTATCATTGAGGGCCACAACATTCACTTTGTTGCCCACAGCAACCAATCAGAGCGTCCCTTTCGTTTCATGTAGTGCTCTGGAAGAATGAAAGGGGCGCTCTGATTGGTTGCTATGAGTTCTGATTGGTTGCTATAGGCAACAAAGTGAATTTTAGACCTAGACAGTTTTCATACATGTGGCCCTGAATATTCGTTCGGACTCCAGCACCTATTAGGCCTTTGTAGCATAATCTTTGAATACAGGCAACGTTCCGACTTACATCTGTCCCCTAGTTACAAACAGAGACTTATGGGGCATGCTGGCACTTGTAGTTCCATGTTGCACAGCAAATAGTAGCTGTGGAACTGCAAGTTCCACCATTCCATGTAGTACTGTACTGTAAAGAGATGCTATAGACCGCCAATCACTGCATGCACCTCACTAATACATGTAAGAGCAGTACAGGACATGTAGTACCGCACTGTACTGTAAAGAGGTGCTATAGACCGCCAATCACTGCATGCACCTCACTAATACATGTTAGAGCAGTACAGGACATGTAGTACCACACTGTACTGTAGAGAGGTGCTATAGACCACCAGTCACTGCATACACCTCAGCAATACATGTAAGAGCAGTACAGGACATGTAGTACCGCACTTTACTGTAGAGAGGTGCTATAGACCACCAATCACTGCATGCACCTCAATAATATATGTAAAAGCACGACAAGACATGTAGTACCGCACTGTACTGTAGAGAGGCGCTATAGACCGCCAATCACTGCATACACCTCACTAATACATGTAAGAGCAGTACAGGACATGTAGTACCGCACTGTACTATAGAGAGGCGCTATAGACCGCCAATCACTGCATGCACCTCACTAATACATGTAAGAGCAGTACAGGACATGTAGTACCGCACTGTACTGTAGAGATGTGTTATAGACCGCCAATCACTGCATGCACCTCACTAATACATGTAAGAGCAGTACAGGACATGTAGTACCGCACTGTACGGTAAAGAGGTGCTATAGATCGCCAAATACTGCAAGCCATTATACAAAATTACAAGAAATGTTACAATCAAAATGTTCCTGATAATTGATGATCTTCAATCAATTACATCTGCGGCAGATCAGCAGTGTCTGTGACATAATGTGGTGAGTGCAATTTAAATTTTCACATTGGTCCTCCTTTATCAAAACTGTCTAACTGTAAGGCTATGTTCACACAGTGTAATTGTGGGGCGTACTTTCGTCCCGCTATTACGTCGGAGTTCGGGTTCTTGCGCCAGCTCCCGCGGGGGGAGGAGGGGGTAGCCTGCCGGGCCCGTAGACATTCATTTCGTATTCGCCGCTAGTAAATGACATGTCGCTTCTCTCCCCGCTCGCCGTATTGTGCGAGCAGGGAGAGGAGACGTAATCCATAGTTCTCTATGAGAACTGTGGATTACCGTAATGACTGGGACAGATTTGCGCCGTATTTCGCGCAGTACGGCGCGGAATACGGGACCAAATCCGTCCCAAAATAAGCCGTGTGAACATAGCCTAACAGTAAGGGTATGTTCACACAACAGATTTGGATGATGATTCTGTGGCAGATTCAACACTGACTCTGACTCAGAATTAGCATCCAATCCAATGGTATTCCGACTTCCATTATACCCTCTGGAAAATCAGCTTCATGGTTCAGGCAATGCTGAGTTTTCTTGGCACTGAATCCCTTTCAGTATTGAAATGGAAGTAGCCTCAAAGGGGCTATTCTCTCTTTGTGGGGGTCCAAATTAGCTTAAAAATAACAAAGGGTGCACCGAGAAAACAAATCACAACATGCCCTGTTGCTGTGAAAGTGCTTTCTGCTTTATTCACAAAGTGCCAGCTTTTTTATACTTTTGCAAATTAGTAGTTTAAGAAGCATCACATGACCTGGCTGTGAGGGTCTTTGGCACGTCCTTATTACAGACCCCTCCTCACAGCTCTGGAATGTTTGGACACAGGATGTAACTTCTGAAAAGGTGCCATCTTGGATTACACGACGATCTCTACAAACTACTACAGGCAGCCATTTTGTTAAGATACTAGTGACAACAGATATACAGACAGCTTTTACATACTGTATTACATAGGTATGTGCCTAATATATATATATATATATATATATATATATATATATATATATATATATATATGTGAGGTATACACTAACTAATACATTAAAATGGAGACACAAAGGATCACACATATAATGTAATGCGCCTGATACTGGTGTACAGGATGCTTTTCATTAAGGCCGTGTTCACACGGCTTATTCCCGAGGATTTGCTGCCGTATTGAGTACAAATCCGCCGTGGGAAAAAGGGGGCGGGGGCGGCGGAGCGAGGCGGGGGCCGCTCCCGGCCCCATAGACAAAGCATATTTACGGCGCCGTCCGCACTAATAAAGTGCATGTCACTTTCTCCCCCGCGGCGGATTTGCCGAGCGGGGGGAGCGACGGATTCACTTTCTCTATGAGAGCAGTGGAAATTACCGTAATGACAGGGACGGATTGGCGCCGTATGAGCGCAAATCCGGCGTGGGTACTGGCGCCAATCCGTCCCAATAAGCCGTTTTGTAAATAGGCTTATGCAACTGGGCTGCGCCTGATGTCGGGGGGGGGGGGATATGCCAGACTTCTGCCGTAGCCCCGTTCATACCTGTCCCTCACAGTTTTGGCCTAGTGTTTTCTCACAAATCACATTCATTACAATGCTACAAATAGTTGTTGCTGGGAATGACTGTAACGGCCAAACATTCTCCAGTTTGAGTGACAACAGCCTGAAGGCAGGTGTAGCTCATGTAAGTGGCCCAGGCCGTCCATCATCAGGGCCTCTTTTCTGTTTAAAATGAGTCCACATCATAACCTACAAAACTATTTTTATTTGAAGTCTGGCTTCTACTATCTAAAACTTGTTCACCTGACAGCTGCTTCTCCCAATTCCTGACTTGGGGAGCGTGCTTGTGAGACATTGGGAGCCTCTGTCCCAGAATGCACTGTTATTTTTTCTGATAAAATGACATAAACCAAATGGACCCTCTTATCAGTGCGGACCGGCAGGTGCCATTGGTGTCCATCATGTAACGGGTCCGGCGCCACCTTTACGGCAGAGGCTCTGAGTGGAAACTTTCCAATGCAGATGTGAACTAGGCCTTTAGTGTAAAAATTCTGTTGTGTGGAGCTATCCTTAAAGGGTTTGTCTCACTACAAGGATTGTTTTTAGTTAAGATCTTGTGAAAACAGTCACTTTCCAATATGATCCATTTAACATGTCCTACCTATTCCTAGATATCGCCTCTTTATGGGCTCATCACTCTCGGGTCGCTATAGCTACAGACTGTTTTATTCTCCTTGAAGGCCGCAGCACGGTTGCTATAGCTACAGACCTGGCTTCTACTGCAGCCTAGTGGAAGCCAGTAAACACACCCCAGAATTCAAAATGAAACCAAAACAAAGGACTGAGATAAGATGAATCAATGTAGTGAGATAACCCCTTTAATATGTTAGTCTAGGTTTGCACAGTATGCAGACCCTAGTGCCCCTCTAGAAGGCTCCCAACCATCAGGACACAAACATGCTAGGTCTCTGTCCTCATACTTCACAAAGGCATATTAATCTTATGATAGTTGCATGTACCTCATGGCACTGCTGTGGCGGAAACTGTACAGTGGGCCCTCTACAGCTGGTCCTGTTATGGCAGGCACTGTATGACTTGCACTGTTATGGTGGACACTGTATGGCTGGCATTGTTATGTTGGGCATTGTATGGCTGGCACTGTTATGGTGGGGGCTGTATGGCTGGCACTGTTATGGTGGACACTGTATGGCTGTCACTGTTAGGGTGGACACTATGATGGTGGGCACTGTATGATGGCACTATATGGTGGCCACTGTTATGGGGGCACTGTATGGCTTCAAAAAGCAATAAGGCTGTGCACATCCATATATTTTGAAAAACGTAAGCATAGATGCACACTGAAAAGGCAATAGCATACATCTAATACAAATATCAGTGGCACACTAAAAACTAAGTGAAACATCAAGGTATATAGGAATATTGGAAATGCATTAATGCTAAGGAAAATATGAAAAAACAGGGATTCGTAGTTTACAGTTTTTGATCAAAGATTGTATTAAGCTCACCTCCCAATAGCGTCAAGGGGTTCCCAGCACAGGTGAGTCCCTAACACTGAACATGTTACCTCACTAGGAGTCCATTCAGACTACAACATGGAGTGATAGGAACCTGCTACTGGTTTTTCATATTTTCCTTAGCAGTAATGCATTTCCAATATTCCTATATACCTTGATGTTTCACTTAGTTTTTAGTGTGCCACTGATATTTGTATTAGGCACTGTATGGCTGGCACTGCTATGGTGTGCACAGTATGGCTGTATGTGCTAAATGAAGTAAATAACCAATCCAGTAAAAACATTTTTTGTATTATCTCTGGATTTAATTTCTGAAGAAGCTAAATATGCTGATCGCTGCTATAAAACCACCCACAGCCTGACAAGACCAGAGTAAACGAAAAGCTGGCTGTGACTGTGAAACTGCATGGTGAGAAAAACCAGCTCCAGTGCTAGAGATAATACTGGCAGGGAGTGACTCACCATGGTCGGACAGTAGCTTGGAGCAATTAGATAAGAGAAAGAGCATGGAGAGATGGTCGGTAACCTAGAGAAACTTGTGTACGCTAGCAGTAGATAAAATCTTCTTTATCGCCTGAATAACGCAAAATCAAAACAGCAATGTATTTGGTAATAGTCTTCACTGACATTTCCCTACATGTTAAAAGCGAATAATTGTGGTGAAAAAACTCCTTTAAAGGGATCTCATTTCATACCTCCTGCCTCCAGCTCTTCAGCTCTGTGTGCTCAGAAGGGGGCGTGTGTGATTTGTTTGAATTGCATATCATGTGACCCAGCAGGATGACATCACCAGGCCTTTCCTCTCTCTAGTCAAAGAAATAACTGTTTAAGTACAGAGCTGTGAGTATCTTCAATGTAGCTCAGAGGTAAAGTTTTTGCCTCACAGCACAAGGATCCTCGGTTCAAATCCCTGCAGGAACCAAACCTGTGTGTTTATTTCTCTTTATCAATGCACAGACCTGATTGAGGTTTCTTTTTCTATTTATTTGCACTGTTTGACTAATTACTAAGGAGTACAGAGGATGGGAGTAGAGTGACAGCACCTGGGGTTTAAACACTCAGTAGCTGCCTGAGAGGAGAGGTTATGTCTGAGCATGTGCGGCCAGGAGTGAGGAGCTCACAGCCCTGGTCGTATCCCCTGGAGACGAGCTGTAAACAATGGATCACTGAAGGAGCAGCTAAAACAAAAACGGTGCAGAATTTTTAATAATGACGAATGGTGAAAATGTTTATTATTTAGTTTGCCAGTTTCCCACATCAATTTTACTTTGTGGCAAAACCCCTTTAACTAAAGGAAGGAGATTTTACTTTGAGGGCATGGGTATCATAAACGCAGATGTGATCCAGCAGAAGAGGTTGTACCAAACCGTGCTTCCTCTAGAAAGCTGAAATATTGTAACCACTGTGTGGGGATCATGAGTTATTTTTTTATTATTATTATTTATTATTTTTATTTTTTTATTATTATATTTATTTCCTTATTAGGGCATGTCCACACTGCACGGGTTTTCGGCCGTTTTTTAAGCCGGTTTTCGGTTTTTAAGACCGCCAGAAAAACCGGCCGAAAATTTGCACAATTGTGCTCTATTGAAAAACCGTGCAGCAGTACCCACTGCACGGGTTTTCCGCACAGCGGTTTTTCCGCCGGTGGTCCGGCGGCAAAACATTGATCAAGCACCATCTTCCGTCCGAAAACCGGACGGAATGTGTGCTTTTCAATGGGAGGGGGGAGGGCTCATCGCGGAGAAAAGCCGTCCCCCCCCGCGGGCGGGGGGACGGGCGCAACACCGGACAAATACCGGCCGGCAAACCGACCGGTATTTGTCCTGTGCCGTGGGGATGCGCCCTTATATGGTCCTGATAAGCTCCCTGATGCACCACGGGCAGATGCCTCGCTGTCCATTGGTTTTTCTGGCGCCTCATCACACATTTAGGCCTCGTTCACACGACGGATTCGGCCGCGGCTTTCGCCTCGGTTCCCGCGGCCACACCTCGTCCTAATCTCGCCAGAATCTCGTGTCTCCCAACGCGGGTTTGCGGCGCGGCCGCTGGGCGTGGTCGCGGCACAAGTAGGGCGTGGTTTGGGGCACGGCTTTCGGCGAGGGTTTGCCCCCATGCAAATTAGTAGGCAGGGGGAAAACGGCGCCGCCAGCTGCGCACCAACTATGGCGACACCGCGGCAACACTCAAACATGCGCGGCAAGGTCGCGGCCAAACTCGCTGCGTGTGAATATTAACGCAGTTTCCCATAGGAAACCATGTTAATAAACTGGGCGCGATTTGGACGTGGTTTTGGCCGCGGAAACCGTGTCGGAACCCTCGCCCATAACCGTGTTCAAATCCGTCATGTGAACAGGGCCTTACAGTCTCATTATAGGAAAGGTGGATTATTCAGCCTGAAGATAAAATAACATTAATCTCCTGCCCGGGTTCAGTTCTCTGATTCTCATAGGGTGATGTTCTGCAGTTCTGTTTATGAATACACTTGAGATGTCTATGTATCTGTAGCCCTCAGTGGATAATGATGCATCATTAGAGCCTCACTTTGCATGTTAAACATTAGTATTTGCATGGAGATGTGTTCTGGTGACATTATGCGCATCTTACTCTTGCCCTTAAGCAAGTAAGGTGAATGCCTCCAGCATAAGCAGCAGGAAGAAGTTGAATACTACATAAGAATAGCACGCGGCTTCTGAAAGGTGCATATAGTGGCGCAGTATTTAGAGGTGGCCGCTTCAATGGTTCTAATCATGGTCTGTTTTAAAAAAAAACGTTTTTCCCTTTTAGATCTGCTCATTATCCCTTTTCACTGGGTTTGCACGGTTACTTCCCCGGAGGTGGGGGGTTTGGCATTTTGTAGAAAGGGTTTTACCCAAAAACACAAATTAAAAAGGAAAGAAACAAATTTTTCGAAGCCCGCCAATTTTTTTTTTTTTTTAAGGGGTTTTCCACGAAGTTTAAAAAAAAGAGGGGATCGCTGATTTTGGGGTTTTTTAAAAAATTTTTTCCCCCCATGCGTTCCCTTTTGGGGTCCTTTTTAAAAATTGACATGTGCATTCTTGATCCGTTTTTATGCAAACAGAAAACCCCCTTTAAAAACTAAAGGGGGGCTTTTCATCTGCCGAAGAATTTCATCTAAAAAAATGCCAAACGCGCGTGGGTTTCGTTTTTGGACGGATTTCCCCCCAACGGGTTTTTTGAATGCCTTTTTGGAACCAAAAACGGGGTTTTTTCCCAAAAACTATAAACAACGGCCCGGAAACGGGGGAACCCCTTTAAAAGCAGCATTCTTCCCTTTGGTTAAAAAAAGGAAGCTAATGGGGGGGCCACCCTTCTCTGACATTTTAAAGTTTCTAATAGGGGCACTGGAAGGGGGGGGCCCTAGAGAGCACTAATTGGGTATAAGGGGTAAAGATTTCTCTCCGCATTGTGGAAAATCGGAGCATTTAATTTTCCTGCATTATTTTGGGGATGGTTCCGTGTTTTATCCTTGGGGAACTTTTGTTTTTTAGATACTTGTTTTTGGGTCAAACTTAAAGGGGCCCCCCAATACGGACCCCCAAAAAATTTCAAAAAATTTTTGCAAAATTTAAATTACATTTTTTTTTTTTATTTTAAAACCCCGCATTGGAGTTTCCAAAAAAAGGGTCGCCCCGGTGGCTTTTCATTGTGTTTTATTTGTTTTCCGCCTAAGAAATTTACATGCCAATTCCTGGTTTCCCAAAAGAACCGGAGAAGGGAGCCTTATTTAAAAAGTTTTGGGGTGCGATTTCCCGCCTTTTCAACCAACACCCCATCCAAAACATGCAGCTGGGGGTGTTGGAAAAGTTTTGGGTTTCCCAACGCAGAATTGGGGGGTTTTTGGGTTTGGGTCGATTTTTTTTGGGTCCAACCTTAAAACCCCCAAAAGCGTGTTAACGGCCCCTTAAGGTCCAAAATTTTTTTTTGTGATAAGTATTTCAAAACACCTGACTATGTCGAAAGGAAAGGTTCCCCCGGGACTCCAAAAAACCAAAAGGGGATGATTGCGGGTTTAGACCCAATAGACCATTTTCCCCTGGATCAGCCCATGGGAGTAAAAAGGGGATTTTTTAAAAAGATGGGTGCAGGGCCGATTTTACCAAAACAGCATCTGTGCAAACCCCCAAAATAAAGGGGCAGGAAAATTTCTGGACTGTGGAGGGGGACAGGCCCCAAAAGTGGGGGCAGCACGGGCCCATTATTCCTAAAAGGGGGGCCCCTAAACAAGTCTGATTTTTTTGCTAAAGAAATAGAGCTTTGGGGGAAATGAATTTAAAATAAAAAAATGGTCCCTACAAAAAATATGGGGGGGGGGAAAAATTTTTTTCATGGGAAAGCCCCCTCAAAAAAACAAGGGGGGATTCCCTTTGGGGGGGAAAAAGGGAAAAAAAAATTCAATCTCCCCGGGGGGAGAAAGCGTTTTCTTCGCTGTAAGAAAATGGAAATTTTGGAATAGCCGCCCCGAGGAGCCCGGTTTTCGCAGGAAAAAGTTGGGAGTTTTTAAGGCTTAGATAACTAAGAAACTAAAGAAAATTAATGGGAAAGAGCTATGTTAAAAATTTTTGGATCCTGGCTTTGGTTTGGGGGCTCTGGGGGCAGAGGGGTGGGGGGCCACTGGGGCAGATTAATTTCCCTTTCCTTGTGGGGTTCCCCGGGCATTAAAAAAGTGGGTGAGGCTGGGGTTTTAAAGTCCTTTTTCTCCCTCCCCACCCACTTTTTCCCCACCCTTGGTTTTAAATTGATGGAACGTGTCTTTTTTCAACCGAAATAATTTGTTTTTTTGTGGGGTCATTCCCCGTGGGGGCATGGGCAAAATCCCGAAAAAAATATTAGAACCACCTTTCAAAAACTTATTGGGGAGAAAAGTCCGGGAACCTTTTAGAGGCCGGCAACGGGCCCCTGTTTCTGTACAAAAAGGACAGTCACCTTTCTTTTATTGTCTTTTCCCCAAAAATTTTTTTCTGGGTTTAGATTTGGGACCCGTTTTCAGTTTTTAGTTATTGGGCTTTGTTCTCACAGTAAATATCCATATTATGCCAGGAAACCAAAAGGTTTCCCACAGAACTTTTCCAAAAACTACCACAAATGCCACCCGCACCTTGTCTTTTCCCCAGTGCATTGGTGCCATTTCTTCCCGGGTCTATGCCAATTTAAACTGTCCTGTCAGTGATGTAAGAGAAAATGTGATTCATCAGTTCAGTCCATTGCTCCATGTGCCCATTGTAGGTGACTTTGGTTGTAGGCAGGGGTCGGCATGGGCACACTGACTGGTTTGTGGCTATCCAGCCCCATACATACAAGCTGCAATGCCCCTTGTGACCTGATATCTTTTTATCATAGCCAACAGGAACTTTTCAGCAATTTGTTCTATAATAGCTTTACTGTGGAACTGGGAAACCCGTGGGCTAAACCCTTTTCTTCCCCTTCATACCAAATTTAAACATTGGCCTGCCCTTGACCATGTTTTTCCATTTTACCCCCTTTTTCCATCCCCTTTTTAAACACCTTTTTGGGAAATATTAGCTACTGGATACCGGCGAACACCCCACCAGACCTGCCATTCTGGACATAGAATAATCCAAAGATTGTAACTCCAAACGTTTGCATAAAACCGTAGATTCTGGCCTAAAGGAGAATTTCAGGGGTATAATGGGGCGTGCCCTGGAAAATTTTGTTTTTCATTTTATTTATGTGGTGTCCGGGGCAACTTTTTGGGGCCCATAGCATCTTCCCAAAACACAGATCCTAATACTTGTAGTTTTTGCAAAGCACAGCCAAAAGGGGTAAATTGAAAACATGGACAATACAGACTCCTATTAATTTCGCTGTTTTGGTGACTCTCGCAGCCCCAAAACACCCAAAGGGAAACCACCCTGTTTGGGGCAAATCCAAAGCTTGTTTCATTTCCGGGCCTTTTTTAAACAAATGAGACATTGGTCCATTTGACTTGCCCATGGCTGTTTCCCATCTTTTTGTTGGCCATGTTCTTTGTTTGCCCTCTACTTTGATGGTATCCTGTATTCTCTACTCATATGTCTGTCAATTTCCCTTGCAAAGGTCTTATTGTATCTGCATCCTACCACCTCCCACTGAGGGCTCATCTGCCATCCCTCCCCCACAAAAGAATTGGGATTCTACCTCCCCCCATCGAAGCATACCTTACCTCAGCCTCTTAGGCTAGGTCTATACAGCATAGGAGAAAAAACTCATTGAAAACCAAAACCTAAAAACCACTTTGAACCTGAATATTTTGTCAGTTTTTTGTCCAAAACAGCTGGATTCCGACGAGTTTTTTGGGTGTTTTTTAGTTTTTTGTTGAGGTTTTTGCCGTTTTTTTGGGGGGTCTGGTTTTTGGGCAGTTTTTAATGTATGCAAAATTCATATACATGGTTTAAGCACCTGGGAAGTTTTTCAGCAGAACGGTCCAAAAACCATGCCAAAAATGTCCAAAAAATTCACCCAAAAGCACAGAAAAACTGTCCAAAACTGGTCCCACAGTTTACATAGACTTCAATAGCAGATTTTCTGCTGAGCTCTGTCAGATTTGACAACATGTTTCTAAAACCGCCAGCGCCAGAAAATGAGCAGAAAAAAAAATGACCTACAGGTCGTTTTTTTCTATTAAAGTCTATGTGGACTTTTTTCGTCAGATTTTCAGCGGTTTCAAAATAGTAAAACTGCTGGGAAGCCTCTGCTGTGTAGGTTCCCGTACGTTTAGCTGTCCCTTCACAGTCTGAGAAAAGTCATAGAAATGTATTATGTTAGTACATGGACAAAAATAAATTGTACAATGCTACTTTCACCTGTAGGGTATGTTCACACGGTGCTAATTCTGCCATTTTTTAACGTGTTTTACGCTCTAGAAAACGGCTCAAAATCAGCCATAGACAAGTTTAAAATAATTTCTTATTGAATATAATGTAAAATCTGCCTTGTTGTGCACACAAAGCGTATTTCACAAGAGTAATTGCGAGCCATTTTTTGGGTGCAATTACGGCCTTAAAGGGGTTGTCTCACTACATTGATTCATCTTACCTTAGTCCTGTTTTCTTGGTTTCACTTTGAATTCAGGGGGGTGTTTACTGGCTTCCACTAGGCTGCAGTAGAAGCCAGGTCTGTAGCTATAGCAACCAGTGCTGGCAGCCTATCATGAGAGATTGAACAGGTCTGTAGCTATGGTGACCTGAGGAGCTGATGCAGCCTATACAAGAGGGGATATCTCAGAATAGGTAAGATACTGTTAATGGACACATATTGCAAAGTGACTTGTTTTTGCCAGATCTTTAACACAAAAAGCAGCAATCCTTATAGTGAGACAACCTCTTTAATAATAAGTGACGTCAATTCTTGAGGCGCTTTTCGCTTGTAAAACAATGGGGATAGGATTTAAAAAAAAACGCTCCAAAATATGCCTCTAATTAGGCTTTTTTTTTAAGCTGATTTCGTAGCTTAAATTTAAATTTCAAAAAACACTGTGTGAGCACACCCTTACTGCAGACGTCTAGTTCTGAGATCTCTAGTCATATGAAATTCAAAATTATCATGTAGGTCTTTGAAACTTGGAACAAGCGGAAGAGTATCAAAATTTCTGGATTATCAGATGAATATTAAAGGAATTGTATTACGCACTATTGTATAAGGTTATACGTTTGTTTTACTTGCTTTAGATTGAGTGTAACCTTTATATTAAGGAGATGTTCACACGGCGTGCTGGATCCATTTTTAGATGCGTGTTTGGATCTGTGTTTTGGACCCAAACACACATCTAACAATGTGCAGTGTGATTTGCATTGCTTTCAATGTGAAATATGTATCGGCATTTAGACAAGTGATCACCTATACGTCTTTTACATGCGTCTTTCTGATGCGTCTTTCGGATCCGTTCAAAGAATGGTCATGTCAATTCTTGCACCAAAAGAAGCAGCAGACGCCCTATTTAAAACTATAGGGTGCGATCCTGCTGCAGCCAAAATGCAGCCGAACACGCACCTGCATGTTGGATGCTTGTTGGATTCATTTTGGGTGTGATTTATGCGGCGCGTTTGGATGCATTTTTTCAGATCCAAAAACGGATCTGGATCCAACACCCTAAGGGTATGTTCACCCAACATATTTTCACACTTATTTCGTGGTGTATTTTGCACTGAAATCCACCACAGAATAAGCCTAAACACCTCTCATTGATTTCAATGTAAAATACGCGTTGTCATTCACACACTTATTTTACAAGCGTATTTGCGAAGTTTGGGACGATTTCATTTGCGTAAGTTTAAGTATCTTTTCAATTCTTGAGGCATGTACATGGGAAAATCCCCGGTGGTGGAGCGCATTTTCAGCGCATAAATGCATCAAAAAAGTTTCACACTTTTCAAACTAGTCTTCAAAATACGCTTCGAATCAGGTGTTTTTTGAAGCTGATTTCGAAGTGTAAGGGCTAGTTCACACGGCTTATTGCCGATGTAATTGCGGGACGGATTCGCCCCGCAATTACGCCGGCTGCCGTGCAGCGTGGGCGGGAGGCTCGGCAGCTCGCCGACCCCATAGACATTCATTATTCGCGGCGTGTAAATAATTGACATGTCACTTTCGCCCCGCTCGGCCTATTTACCGAGCGGGGAGGAGAGACAGAATCCGTAGTTCTCTATGAGAACTGTGGATTACCGTAATGCCTGGGACGGATTCCAGCCGTATTGCAGCGCAGTACGGCGCGCAATAGGACTGCAATCCGTCCCAGCAGTAAGCCATGTAAACGGCCCATAAGGGTACGTCCACATGGCAAGGTGTTCAGATGGATTTTCAGGCAATTTTCGGATATGAAAACCGCCTAAAAACCGACTGTCAACCATTCACATAGACTTTGATAGAAGATTCGTTCAGTAGTCTACACTGAAGGGATTTTCAGCCACCACTGTTGTTCCGAAAAACTTGGAACATGCACAATCTTCCGTCCGGTTTTCAGGTGGAAGCTGTGCATTTCAATGGTTGAGGGGGACGAACGAATCCGCAAACCGCAGACAAAACCGCCCCCCAAAACCATGATACGACGACAAATTACCGGCTGGACTCTTAAGACAGAATCCGACCGGTATTTTGCCTATGCCGTGTGGCCGTACCCTAAATTTGCTCTTGAAAATACCTCATGTGAACATACACTGCAGCTTCTTTTACCTGGGGCAATCATTGACTGTTTGGAGCACATATCGACTGATTGCAAGACGATTTAGCGCTCCTTAAAGGGTTATTCCCATCTCCTAACTTGTGGGTTAAGAGATGGAAATGATCCGGCTTGTGCGCCGCTCTCCCTTCTTTTTACAGCCGTTCTGAGTACAGCTCAGTGAGTGCGCTTGGCTTAAAACTGAACCTCTAATTGAAATGAGTGGAGCGTCCTGTGCATGCGCGGACACCTCTTTGTCCTGCACAGAGGTGTTCAGGCTCCAGTTCCTAAAATATGTGTCAGACACCGGGACCTGGGCCTATGTTTTATAGCATATTCTATCGATATGCTGTGAATGTCTGAATCAGGTGATACCTTTTTGAGGCTGAGTATATTTGATAGTGAGCTTTTGGGAGTACTAGCTCCCTTCTTCAGACATGATGTTATAACGGTATAATGGTATAACATCATGTCTGAAGAAGGGAGCTAGTACTCCCGAAAGCTCACCATCAAATATACTCAGTTAGCCTCTAAAAGTTATCGCCTGATTTCTTCACTTTTGTACTACTTTCTATGGCTAACACGGTACAACATTATACTACTATGAATGTCTGACACAGGAACACTTCTTTATAAAGGAACCTTCATACTACTCAATTGTCAGGCCGGTTTTGAGTACAGCTCAGTGTATGTGCTCAGCTGAACTCGAAACGTCCATTGAAATTAACAGAGAGTTCCGCACATGCGCGACCACAGGGGAGTTCAGGGGCCTGTCCTGAAGATAGGTTTGATCCCACCTTTGGCACCTATCAGACAATTACAGTACATCCTATCTATTAGCCATGAATGTATGTTATTGGAAATCCCATTTTTATGGAG
Source organism: Phyllomedusa bahiana (assembly GCA_025379985.1). Taxonomy (NCBI): domain Eukaryota; kingdom Metazoa; phylum Chordata; class Amphibia; order Anura; family Hylidae; genus Phyllomedusa; species Phyllomedusa bahiana. The sequence goes on from JAODAL010008906.1 coordinate 45,828, forward strand.
CCTTCATACTACTCAATTGTCAGACAATGTGAACATTGTTCATAGTTTATGACTGTTTATGCAGCCGTTCAATTTAACTAGTCGGCAGTGCACGCCCTGTGTACATAGGGAGGTGTGTAGCCGAAAAACTATGGACCTTATTTATCAAACCTGTCTAATAGTAAGACTGTTCTTGTTGCTCATAGCAATCAATCAGAGCTCATACCAACCAATCAAAGCTCATAGAAACCAATAAGAGCTCATAGCAACCAATCAGAACCCATAACAACCAATCAGAGCTCATAGCAACTAATCAGAGCTCAGCTTTCATTTCTTATACTGCTCTGGGAAAATGAAAGCTGCGCTCTAATTGGTCACTATGAACTCTGATTGGTTGCTCTGGGCTTTGATTGGTTGCTATGATCTCTGATTGGTTGCTATGGGCTTTGATTGGTTGCTATGATCTCTGATTGGTTAGAAGGGCTCTGAGATACGAGCTCTGAATGGTTGTTATGAGCTCTGACTGGTGTTGCTATTGAGCTTTGTTATTATGAGCTGGTTGCTATAGGCTCTGATTGGTTGCTATGAGCTCTGATTGGTGCTATAGGCTCTAATTGGTTGCTATGAGCGCTGATTGGTTGTTATGAACTCTGATTGGTTGCTCTGATTGGTTGCTATGAGCTCTGACTGGTTGCTATGGGCTCTGATTGGTTGCTATGGGCTCTGATTGATTGCTATGAGCTCTGATTGGTTGCTATGGACTCCGATTGGTTGCTATGAGACAGTCTTACTTCTTGACAGTTTTGATAAATGAGGCCTTATTGCATAAAAGATATGATCAGTGGTCGAAGTGGCGTTTGCTTGTTCTCTGGCGGATCGCAGAGCGTTTCACACAGCGCAATTCTCAGAAACAAGCGTTCCTGCGAATACTTATTTGCCCTTTAATCAGCCTGTGTAAATAGCCTTAAGGGTGCATTCCCACGGCAAAGACCAAATACCAGTTGGATTTCCAGACCGGTATTTGGTCTGTTTTTGGTAGGGGCAGCTTTTGTCTGTGGTTTGCGGCTTCGCCCGTCCCTCTTCGCACCGACATGTTCATGCAGGGCCGTTCCTAGGCTAAATTGCACTCAGGGCAAATTGAAGAAATTCCCCCCCCCCTCCGTAACATACTGCGCCACAATGCTTCACCAGATAGTTGCCCCCTGTAGCCAGATAGTTGCCCCTGTAGCCATGTAATACCCCCTGTAACCAGACAGTAGCCCCTGTAGCCATGATAGTTGCCCCTTTTACTTGTTGCCCATGTAGCCAGTTGCCCCCTGGAGCCCTGCTAGTTGCCACTGTAGTCAGTTGCCCCCTGTAGCCAGTTGCCTCTGTAGCCCTGCCAGTTGCCCCCTGTATCCAGTTGCTCCCGTAGTCCTGCTAGTTGCCACTGTAGCACGTTGTCCGTGTAGTCATGCTAGTTGCCCCTGTAGCCCTGCTAGTTGCCCCTGTAGCCAGTTGCCCCTGTAGCCCTGCCAGTTGCCCCCTATAGTCAGTTGCCCCTGTAGCCAGTTGCCCCTGTAGTCCTGCTAGTTGCCTCTGTAGCCCTGCCAGTTGCCCCTGTAGTCCTGCCAGTTGCCCTCTATAGTCAGTTGCCCCTGTAGCCAGTTGCCCCTGTAGTCCTGCTAGTTGCCCCTGTAGCCAGTTGCCCCTGTAGCTCTGCCAGTTGCCCCTTGTAGCCAGTTGCCTCCTGTAGCCAGTTGCCGTTGTAGTCAGTTGCCCTTGTAGCCAGTTGCCCCTGTAGTCCTGCTAGTTGCCACTGTAGCCAGTTGCCCCTGTAGTCCTGCTAGTTGCCACTGTAGCCAGTTGCCCCCTGTAGCCAGTTGCCCCTGTAGCCCTGCCAGTTGCCCCTGTAGCCAGTTGCCTCTGTAGCTCTGCCAGTTGCCCCTTATAGCCAGTTGCCCCCTGTAGCCAGTTGCCTCTGTAGCTCTGCCAGTTGCCCCCTGTAGCCAGTTGCCCCCTGTAGCCAGTTGCCCCTGTAGCCAGTTGACCCTGTGGCCAGTTGCCCCTGTAGTCCTGCTAATTGCCCCTGTAGCCAGTTGCCCCTGTAGCCCTGGCAGTTGCCGCCTGTAGTCAGTTGCCCCTGTACTGCTGGTAGTTGCCCCGGTAGCCAGGCTAGTTGCCCCTGTAGCCAGTTGCCCCTGTAGCCCTGCCAGTTGCCCCCTGTAGTCAGTTGCTCCTGTAGCCAGTTGCCCCTGTAGCCCTGCCAGTTGCCCCCTGTAGCCAGTTGCCCCTGTAGCTCTGCCAGTTGCCCCTTGTAGCCTGGTGCCCCCTGTAACCAGTTGCCCCTGTAGTCAGTTGCCCTTGTAGCCAGTTGCCCCTGTAGTCCTGCTAGTTGCCACTGTAGCCAGTTGCCCCTGTAGTCCTGCTAGTTGCCACCATAGCCAGTTGCCGCTTGTAGCCAGTTGCCCCTATAGCCCTGCCAGTTGCCCCCTGTAGCCAGTTGCCCCCTGTAGCCAGTTGCCCCTGTAGTCCTGCCAGTTGCCCCTGTAGCCCTGCCAGGTGCCCCCTGTAGCCAGTTGCCCCTGTAGTCAGTTGCCCTTGTAACCAGTTGTCCCCTGTAGTCAGTTGCCCCTGTAGTCCTGCTAGTTACCCCTGTAGTCCTGCTAGTTGCCCCTGTAGCCCTGCCAGTTGCCCCTGTAGCCCTGTTAGTTGCCCCTGTAGCCCTGTTAGTTGTCCCTGTAGCCCTGCTAGTTGCCCCTTTCCAGGATCCCTGCAGCGGCAGGTCCAGGAGCCTGCTCCCAGTGTCTCCCGGGACGGACGGGAGCCGAGACTCAGCGTCGCAGGGGGCGTGGTGAAAGCCGTGCGCCCCCTGTGACGCTGTGTACAGTATATATCAGCACGCTGACTGAGCTCTGATACATACAGGGGAGGAGGCAGGAGGGGAGCGATCCATCCTGCCTCCTCCCTGTACCGGCAGCTGCACTAAGTATGTGCAGCTGCTGGCTTTGACTCTGCACGGCTGGTTTACAAGGGCCGTGCAGTCCAGGGCTAACCACGGGGCGGGCGAGGCGGGTGGCGCTCCCCTCGGGTGAGAGGAGCCCCGGCGCCCTGGGCACTCGCTCACCTCGCCCGCCCCTAGGAACGGCCCTGTGTTCATGTTCTGCCCGAAAACCGTGCGGAAAAATGAACATGTGCTAGGTGACTCGTTACACCGGCGGTGTAACAAAACATCCAGCAGAAGATCCGTGCAGTGGGGACTGCTGAACGGATTTTCTATTAAAGTCTATGGGGGAGCGTTACTTGTCGGTTTTCAGACGGTTTCTAAAACCGTCCAAAATACCGACCATGCCTTGGGGAGAAGCCCTAATGGTCTCTTTACTTGGACAGATTTACTGCCTATAACAACCGCCAATCGATGATACAGAAAGTCAGTCATTGATCGTTGCCTTTTTTTCAGTTGTGAGGGGTCTGTATGAGTGATCGGCCGTACAACCCATCACATTACATTATTGCCAGCAAATGCTAAGCCTGCAAAAATCAAAGGATCAAATCACAGTTATACCATTGGATCTATGGACAAATGCTTCTACGAATGATAATTTGCCATAAGTAAATGCTGGTTTATGTTTCTTCTCTTCATAACGAACGGTTGCATAAGGCTGCTTTCACACAGCGCAGTTTTGGTGCAGTTTTAACTGCGCTCCAATTAACCCCTTAAGCCGAACACCTGAAAAGTAGTTCATGACCAGAACCTTTTAGTTTTTGCCTCCTTGCGTTTCAACAGTTGTAACTTTTTTATTTTTTCAATGACCCAGTTGTACGAGGCCTCGTTTTATTCGGGACAAGTTGTACTTTATGGGGGAATAGTTTAAGTTCACTTATAAATAACTGCAGAATTTTTTTTCATTTTTATGTTTTTTTTACATTTTTTTTTACACCATTCACATTTCACATTTAATAACTTGTTAGATTCATTCTACAGGTTATTACGGTCGTGTGGATACCTAATATGTGTAGCTTTTTTGTGTGTGTAATATATGCACAATTATTTTTTTATTAAATATTTATTTTTATTTTTTTTATTATTTTGTATTTTTTTATACTTTTTATTTTTTACTTTTTTTTAAATCCTATGAAGGGAGAACTGTTTTAATTTTTTTATTAACACTTAGAAATGTTTTAGATATTCATATATGCTAATACATTATAACTGTGTCAGTTACAGAGGAGTGATAGGGCAGCACACGTCTGCCCTGATCTCTGGCTTTTACACAACGCTCTGGGCTACTCTAGGCCCCCAGGGCTATGTCGGTTTCCCCCCGGGGCTCTGATACAGGACAGAGCAGGGAACCCCCTTTAAAATTGCGTGCGGTGACATCCGCGGCAATAAAGGGGTTTTTAAAGACTAAGGACCAGGGGTTCCCCCCGCCCCCGGGGTGCTGCGGAGATGTTGGGATCAGGGGCTGGGGTATTACGCTGATTCTTTCAGCTGCGGTGCCAGGGGCGAATTAAAGTCTGCAGGACCAAAAGACGTCGCTGTAGACGAACGACCTGAAATCCGGGGGCCCCCAAAAGACGGGGGGCGGTTGTTAAGGGGTTAAACTCCCTTTTTCAAAAAGCTTCTTTCATTTTTAAACTGTTTGGAAAAGTGAGTGATAAATTGGGGGATTGTCCACGGCAGGGTTTTACCCATTTTACAGAGGTTTTCGGTTTTGAAACCATCTGTCAACCCTTTAACACAAAAAGGAAAAGGAAAATCCGTGGAGCGGTCCCCTTCCCCCGGCGGTCCAAAAAATTAAACATGTTCATTTTCCCGCCCTGTTTTAGGGAACATAAAAACGGTTAAGCAAAGGGGGGGGTTGAATCCGCAAACCGCAGTGAAAGCTCCCCAACAGAGCAAAAGGGTCTAGATTTCCGCCCTGTATTTGTCCCTGTGCCTTTAAAAGGCCCCTTAGTGTGTTTTAACCTCAAGATTTAAAGACACAGTAATGATTATTTACTTGAAACCCTTTCTGAAGTTTTTAGAAAACTGAAAGAACTTGCTGGAATAAAGGCATTTTAAATTTGGAGACAGTTGCCCAAAACGCCTGTGTGAAACCCCCCTTTTAAGGTTCTTTCACAGGTGCTTTTTTGACGCAAAAAGGCATGCAATTAAATGATAATGCGTAAAAAAAATGCATAAAAAAAGCACTATGGAAAGATCCTAAGGGCTTGTTCACACACTTTTTTTGTGATCCGTTTTCAGATCATTGTCAGTGTGATTAACATTGAGTTAAAGGGGAAAAAAGCGCATCGCTGTTCCCCCAGGGGAGAGGGGCGATGGTTTTTGGGGGGCTTCCTGCGTTTTTCCCAACCCGCTTTAAATTGACATGTCAATCTTTTTGGCCTTTACACAAGTGAAAGCCCTAGGGGGGGGGGTTTTGGGGTCGCTTTTTGACCTGTCCAAAACGCTCCACACTCCGGGTAGGGAAAGCGACGCTTTTATCCCGAAAGCGGATGCAAAAGCGCAGTGGGGCTGGATGGACGGGGGGCGGCCGGGGGAGCGGCGGGGCTGGATGGACGGGGGATTTGGGGGTGAGCGGGCGGGGGCTGGTGGAGGGGGATGGCGGGGGGAGGGGGTGGCTGGATGGAGGGGGATCGGCGGGGAGCGGCGGCGGTGGGTGGACGGGGATCAGCGGTGAGCGGCGGTGGGGGTGGATGGACGGGGGATGGCGGTGAGCGGCGGGGGCTGGATGGACGGAGGGTCGGCGGGGGAGCGGCGGGGGCTGGATGGACAGGGGGTTGGCGGGGAGAGGGGGTTGGCTGGATGGACGGGGATCGGGGTGAGCAGCGGTGTGGAGGAAGGGGTTTTGGGGGTGAGCGGCGGGGTGGATGGACGGAGGATCGGGGGGCGCGGCGCTGGGGTGGAGGGCGGAGGATCGGGGTGGGGGCGGTGCTGGATGGCGGGGGATCGGCGGGGAGCGGCGGCTGCGGGTGGACGGAGGATCGGCGGGGAGCGGCGGCGGTGGGTGGACGGGGGATCGCGGTGAGCGGCGGTGGCTGGATGGCGGAGGGGTCAGCGGTGGGCGGCGGCGGCTGAAGGACGGGGGGGGGCGGGGTGACGGCGGGGCGGATGGAGGAGGTTTGGCGGTGAGCGGCGGCGGTGGGATGGCGGAGGAACGGGGGGTGAGCGGCGGCGCTAAAGGCGAGGGATCGCGGTGAGCGGCGGCGGCTGGATGGACAGGGGATTGGCGGAGCGCGGCGGCTGCTGAATGGACGGAGGATCGGGTGAGCGGGGCTTTCTGGATGGACAGGGGATTGGCGTTTCGCGGCGGCTGTGATGGACGGGGATCGCGGTGAGAGCGGCGGCTGCTGGATGCTTGGATTGGCGGTGGGCGGCGGCGGCTGGATGGACGGCGGATCGGGGTTTACGGCGGTGGCTGGATGGACGGAGGATCGGCGGTGAGCGGCGGCGGCTGGATGGACGGGAGATCGGCGGTGAGTGGCGGCGGGTGGATGGACGGAGGATCGGCGGCGGCTGGATGGACGGGGGATCGGCGGTGAGGGGCGGCGGGTGGATGGACGGGGGATCGGCGGCGGCTGGATGGACGGGGGATCGGCGGTGAGCGGCGGCTGCTGGATGGACAGGGGATTGGCGGTGCGCGGCGGCTGCTGGATGGACGGAGGATCGGCGGTGAGCGGCGGTGGCTGGATGGACGGAGGATCGGCGGTGAGCGGCGGCGGCTGGATGGACGGGGGATCGGCGGTGAGCGGCGGCGGCTGGATGGACGGAGGATCGGCGGTGAGTGGCGGCGGGTGGATGGACGGGGGATCGGCGGCGGCTGGATGGACGGGGGATCGGCGGGGAGTGGCGGCGGCTGGATGGTCGGGCGATCGGCGGTGAGTGGCGGCGGGTGGATGGACGGAGAATCAGCGGCGGCTGGATGGACGGAGGATCGGCGGTGAGCGGCGGCTGCTGGATGGACAGGGGATTGGCGGTGAGTGGCGGCGGCGGCTGGATGGACAGGGGATCGGAGGTGAGTGGCGGCGGCGGGATGGACGGGGGATCGGAGGTGAGTGGCGGCGGCTGGAGGGAAAGGGGTTCGGAGGTGGGTGGCGGGGGGTGGATGGACGGGGGGATCGGGGCGGTGGCTGGATGGACGGAGGATAGGCGGTGAGTGGCGGCGGCTGGATGGACAGGGGATCGGCGGCGGCTGGATGGACGGAGGATCGGCGGTGAGTGGCGGCGGCTGGATGGACGGGGGATCGGCGGTGAGTGGTGGTGGCTGGATGGACGGGGGATCGGCGGTGAGCGGCGGCTGCATAGACGGGGGATCGGCGGCTGGACAGGTGAGGTGCTGCAGATGGATGGATGGACAGGTGCTGCAGGGGGCTAGATGGGTGGACAGGGGCTGCAGGGGGATAGATGGATGGACAGGTGCTGCAGGGGGATGGATGGACAGGTGCTGCAGGGGGATAGATGGATGGACAGGTGCTGCAGGGGGATGGATGGACAGGTGCTGCAGGGGGATAGATGGATGGACAGGTGCTGCAGGAGGATGGATGGATGGACTGCTGCAGGGAAGGGGATACATGCGGGCAGGGATAGAGGAATCGAAACCAAGCTAAAGCTGCAGCAACGTTGGATGATCCGCTTAATTGCTAGAAGAGAGAGAAATCAAAACGCAACCAAAAGCATTCATACGGAGCAAATAAAGTTCAACGTTGTTTTTTCAGATCCGCTTTCCGGATGCGCTCTTCACTCCTCAAAAACGGATCCGTAAAAAGGATCAAAAACGTCGTGTGAACAAGCTCTAAGGATTTAGATTTTGTATGAATCCGAGATCAGATTCAAGGCATTTTTCTTTTGGACGTAGCAGATCCACAGAATAAAATCCACAAATCTGCAGCTGTTAGTGTGTATTTGTACATGCAGATTTGTTTTTTTTATTTCCGTTTTTATTTTATGTTTCCGATGCAGAAAACCCACATATAAACGTACCCTAAAAATAGAAGAGGTTAGAATTTTCCTGTACATTTCTGCCCTCTTGGGGATCCTAACATATGAAATATGCAGGCGGCAGCCGCAGCACTACCTCTCCACTGGAGGCTGACCTTATACTAGTAATATTGACTTTTATTATATAAGTGTCATAGTAATGTATTTTTCCATTTTGGACAACTCCTTGTAATTAACCCCTTATCGACGAGGACTTGATGGGATTGTCCACTTCGTCATAAAATCTTGCGGGCAGCTCTTGGCCACTCATGTAGCTTCTGATTGGCTTCAGCGGGCACGTGCTAGCCATGTAGCTGTTGATTGGCTGCAGCGGTCACATGCCACTCATGTAGCTGCTAATTGGATGCAGCAGTCTCGTGCCACTCATGTAGCTGCTGATTGGCTGCAACTATAGACAAAATGGCGGATCCCGGCGCACGTGGAATCAAGGACGCCAGAGGTTTTGGCGAAGGAAAACAGTTTATTGTCTAAAAAAGCAAAGGGTTTATCCTTCACTTGATTAAAACAACCTTAAAAGCCTAACGCGTTTCGCACCTTCTTTCACAGGCGCTTCATCAGAGGCATACTCCTCCGATCGTATTGTACGTGCGGGGAGATATGTGATATGTCTAAGGGGCCGGCCGGGTGCCGGCCCCCCTGCGTCGCGGGAGTTCACTCCCGAAACACACAATGTATCGCGGCGCGTACTGTAAGCAATCTTAAATGTGGTTTACCTGAGCCAGAAGTGTCACTTTGTAGCTAGAAAGTGCTAAATCTATGACCCGCAGTAGAACAGGTTCACAGATTAAGGCGCATTCTAAGCTTCAAATGCACGCACAAAAAAAAAATGGCACCTGGGCGCCAAAATACATACATATCGCCCAGGGGTGTAGCTATAGTGGGTGCAGAGGTAGCAGTCACTACCGGGCCCTGAAGCCTGAGGGGGCCCAAAAGCCCTTCTGTCACATAGGAAGACACTGATATTATATATAACACATAGTAACTGGGGGGCCCAATTTCAGTTTTTGCATTGGGGCCCAGGAGCTTCAAGTTACACCTCAGATATCGCCCATAGAGTGTATGCAGCAAAATGTGTTTTTGCCTCGCCATTGTGAAACTGGTGTGGATTAGTGCGACACTTTAGCAACATTTTTTGACAACACATTGATAAATGTTGCGCACGAATCGGGCGCAATTCCACCCCCCCATTGTATAATTGGCGCATACAGAAGTGTGGGGTCCGATGCAGCATGCACCAGATTTTGGCATACGACCATTCATCTGTCGGACAGGTTTTTAGTTGAAAGCGCGCCAGAGAACTAGCGCAACCCCGTTCATACATGTAGTCCTAAGTGTTTGTGGAAGGTAACCCAATGTATGAATGACAAGCGGTGTTCTCTCTCTTCATCACCAGGGGGCGCTGCTGCCGATTTCATTCTAGTCGGCAGTGATCAGGAGCAAATGTCCTGAAATGGTTATTATAGGCTAAACTGAAGACGTTAGGGCTGAGATAAGACATGTGCAAATTGTTTAGGCTCCATTGGGAAAATCAATTTTCCGAGTTTGAGATTTGCATTTGGTGAGTTAAAAATTATATGAGAAAATCAATTCTTGCACCATGGACTAACAAATTAGCAAATCAGATAAAAGCGTTCTCTTATCGCTGCCTAGGATGTAAATAAAGTTCATCGTTATCTTCCCCTATAACCTATATCTCTGTGCTGACCGGATCTTCAGGAAATAAGCTAGACAGCATGATGTGGGCCTGAGCGCTCATTCATTGATTATAATAATAATAATAATAATCTTTATTTATATAGCGCCAACATATTCCGCAGCACTTTACAATATAGAGGGAATAAGCACAGACAAACCAGACATTACATTATAAAAAAGCTACTTACAAATGAGACCCAAGGTGTGAGGGCCCTGCTCGCAAGAGCTTACAATCTATTAGGGTGTATGGGTGAAACATAGGGTGACAAGTGCTTGGTTTACAATGGACCAGCCATGTTACATAAATATGGGGTAGTATACATAAAATGTGGATGAACCTGCCATCCCAACCATTACATCTATATACAGATAAGTGCCTGTGGGTGCCAAAGTGCAGGAAGTGACGAATCTGTGACAGAATTTGGGGGATACAAGTTAGTGGATCTTGGTAGGCTTGTCTAAGAAGATGAGTTTTCAGAGCGCACTTAAAACTGTGAGGGTTGTGAGTGTGCCTGATCACATGGGGTAACATGTTCCAGAGAACTGGTGCAATACGTGCAAAATCTTGGAGATGGGCATGGAGGTTCGGATGAGTGAGGTGTGTGTCTTAGATCAGTAGCAGAGCGGAGAGAGCGGTAGGGTGGTAGACTAGAGATAAGGGAAGGAGATGTATGGGGGTGCAGCACTGTGGAGAGCCTTATGGGTGAGAGTGATGAGTTTATGTTGTATTCTGTACTGAATAGGCAGCCAGTGCAGAGACTGACACAGGTAAGGCATCAGTATAGCGGCTGGAAAGAAAGACAAGCCTGGCTGCTGCATTCAGGACAGATTGGAGAGGGGCGAGTTTACAGAGAGAAGACCACAAGTAGGAGTTACAGTAGTAAGGACGAGAATGAATAAGAGCAACAATGAGAGTTTGAGTTGTTTCCACAGTGGAGAAATGGACGGATTCTGGAGATGTTCTTGAGGTGCAGGTGACAAGAGCGGGCAAGGGATTTGATATAGGGGGTGAAGGTCAGATCAGAGTCTAGTATAACCCCCAGACAGCGGGCCTGCTGCCTAGGAGTTATGGTTGGTGCCACACACTGAAGAGAAATAGCAGGGTGAGGTCGGTTAGTAGATGGTGGGATGACTAGAAGTTCAGTTTTAGTGAGGTTTAGTTGGAGATAGAGAGAGGACATGATGTCAGAGATTAGTTGTAATGCAGAGTCCCTGTGCTAGCTATAACATACTGTATAGGCAAGACACTGTTCACACTAGTGTCAAGCAGGGGAGTAACTATAGGGGGTGCAGAGGTAGCGGTCGCTACCGAGCCCTGGAATCTTAGGAGATACCAATATTATAATTGGCACATGGTAGATGGGAGCCTTTTTATGGATTTTGCACTGGGGCCCCAGAGCTTTAAAGGCGTTGTCTCACTACATTGCTTCATCATACCTCAGTCCAGCTTCATTGTTGAATTCAGTGGTGTGTTTACTGGCTTCTACTGGCCTGCAAGGACGAGCTGCTGAGGACAACAGGTCTGTAGCTAAAGCGACCAGCACTGGTAGCCTATCAGGAGAGATCAAACAGGACTGTAGCTATGGCGACCAGTGCTGGCAGCCTATCAAGAGAGAGCAAACAGGTCTGTAGCTATAGCAAACAGTGCTGGCAGCCTATCAGGAGAGATCGAACAGGTCTGTAGTTACAGCAACCTGAGTAGCTGATGCTCCTCGGTGCCCAGTTTGCCATTTTCCCTCCACAGTGTCAAATGACTCGTTAGCATTACAAAGTCTCAGGTGTGAATGGGGAGCAGGTATGTTACATACGGTATTATCGGTTTCACGCTCTCTCATACTGGTCACTGTTCAGTATGGCTCCTCATGGCAAAGATTTGTCTGAGGATCTGAAAAAAAAGAGTTGTTGCTCTACAGAAAGATGGCCAAGGCTATAAGAAGATTGCCAACAGCCTGAAACAGAGCTGCAGCACGGTGGCCAGGACCATCAGGGGTTTTACAAAAAGGTTTCCACTCAAAAACACCCCTCCCCATGTCAACCAAAGAAGTTAAGGGCACGTGCTCAGGTTCAATCCAAGTTTTGTCTTTTAAAAATAGACTTATAGTGTGTCCCATTTCTGCAGAGGTTACGGGGGTGGGGTTTTAGCCTGTCAGTGCTAAACCATACACCGCCACTGCTAAAATTTGGGTCTCAGGGCTGTCGCCCCAAAAAGGAAACCTCTTCTAAAATAGCACAAGAAATCCACAAGCATTTGCTGAAGAAAGCAGACTAAGGACAGGGATTACGGGAACCTGTCCTGGTTGATGAGACCAAGATCAATTGATTTGGTTCAGATGGTGTCAAGCAGGTGGTGGCAACCAGGTGTGGAGTACAAAGAAAGGTGTCTGCCTACGTCAACTGGTGGAGGGAGTGCCATGGTTTGGGTGCAAAAGTGTGCTGGCTGGGGGAGCTAAGTTCTTTGAGGGAATCAAATACCAGCAGGGGCTTGAAAAACTGAAGCGAGCACGTTTCCCTCCCTTTGGGCACGGGCGATATTCCAAGGGGATAACCCCCAAAAACACCCCAAGATGACCATTCCCTTTGCTAAAGAAATTGGGGAAAAGGGCTGGCCTGCCCAAAGCATTTTTCCAGCCCAAAACCCCTTTTGACATCGTGGGCCTTCTAAAACCAAAGGTGGGGGAGCACAAGGTCTCTAAATCCCCCAGCTCCGTATGTCGTCAGGGAGGAGGGGAAAGAGGTTTCCCAGTGGTGAAAACCTGTGAAGCTCTAGTGCCCTCCATACCCAAGAGAGTAGGCTGTGCGGGGAAATAATGGTGAACCACACAAGAATATTGACATTTTGGGCACAATTTGTCCTTTTTCATTAGGGGTTATACTTTTGTTTTCATTGGGGGTGTACCCATTTTTGTTCCGCGATTTAGACATTGATGGCGGGTTTTTGACTATTTTGAGGGCACAGCAAATTATCCCTTTATCCCGGCTGACAATGACTATTTTAAATTTATCAAGTTCTATTTCAGTGTTGTCCCTAAATAGATATAATACAAGTAATGCTCAAAGGGCCCTTTATAGTGTGGAGGGGGAATTCTTATGGGCGGTTTTTCATAAATTGGGGTTTGGCCAAAATTATACCCTGGTTTTAACTGTTTTATACGTCCTAAGGCTAAGGTGCGTTAATAATTTCAATCAGAGACTTTATTTGCAAAGGGGGAACAAACAGGGTTCCCTTTGTCCCCATTGCTATTTCCCCCGGGCAATTGTGCCGTTAGCAGCTCAGATTAAGAGCAAACACCCATTTGAAGGCTTTGGGAGAGGGAGGTGGAGGACAAAAATCCCCTTTTTCGCTGGATATCCCCCTTTTTTTGGGGAAAATTATGGCGGCTCATTCCCAGAGGCAAATTAATCCATTAAAAGTAGGGTGCTTACTCGGGGTTGACAATTAAATTGGGGGGAAGTTGTCATTATGCCAGGGGATCCCATGGATCAATTTACTCTCCCTGGAGATATCCCCAAAATTCTAGGGCCCCCATTCTTTCCGATCCCTGGGATAAAATATTTCTGTAAATTTACGGGGAATTTGGGCGGTTAAAAATTGGTCCTTGCTAGTTAAATTTAAAAATAAATTGGATGTCTGGCTTAAATTACCGTTTCGATAGGGGGAAACAAATGGTTTTTTGATTGGATGCCCCATTTGTTGTACCCCCTACATAACTTCCCAATTGGCCCCCCCAGAGATTCTTTTTTAAAGTCAATGTTTTTTCAGACCCCCTTTCTGGGGCAGGACCCATGCCCGGATAAGCTAAAAAACCTGCAATTGGCAAAGGAGGGGGGGTTTTGGAATTCCTAATCCAGCGTTTATTTTGGGCACACAACTGCAATATATGGGATTGGGGATGGGGGGGGGATAAGGTTTTAAATTGAAACTAACCCCACTATTTTTAAATTTCCCCAAATCTTTTTGGTAAACTGGAGGCAAAAACTTTTTTATTTGCACTCCAAAAAGTTTCCAACTTTTAAAATCTGAGCATACGTGGTGGATTACGGGTGGATTTTGGGTTCGGGGCTGCACATTTCCGAGATTTGGAATCCCCCCCTGGTTGTCCGAACTTTTTGTGCTTAGGGTTTGAGTATGGGATCAAGGGCTTCAATATGTTCTAAACTGCTTACAGATCGGGGGGTGTTTAAAAGTTTTCAGCAATTGCAAATGGTTTTTCCCTTTTCCCGCATACAAGTATAAAAATACTTACAGCTTAGGCACGCTTTAATGCAGAAAATTCGACACAATTCAATATAATCCCAATTTTCCCCGATAGTAGGGTCAAGAACATAAAAAACAAGGGAAGGGGGACGATATCCACTTTATATAAACTTTTTTTGGGCAAACTTTTTTTCTAAAAACCCCAATAGTTTACATAGTAGGGGGGAAGGGAAAATTTTGGGCCCTTAGAGCCAATATTTGGGGGGTATGGAGCCCAACCTTGATTTCGTGGTGAACAGCTCAAATCTCTCAATTATTTTTAATACATCAGTTTACAGAACTCCTCTTTTTCTGCATAAAATTGGAAATTCGGGCCTCCCCTCTGGTAAAGGTGTCATTCACCCGGCCTCTCTAAAGCATATGTTCTGGCTTTTGCCCAAAAACTAGAGGATATTGGTTTTTTTTTCCCAAATTGACCCAGCGTTTTTTTTCAAATTAAAAGGGAAAATGAATCCGTTGGTTTGATTTTGGGGATATGTAGGAGACTTAACGGTTTTTTCAGAGGTGAGAAAATGCAATTCTAATTTTATTTTTGGCGAGGAAATAATAGCAAAAATTGGCTGGATGCAAAAACCCCCGTCAGCAAGGATTTGTTAATAAAGTGAACTGGCTGATTGTCTGGAGAGAGGGTGTACTATAAGGGGGAAAAGCCAAATTTTAATAAAATAAAATATGGGCTAAATGGCGGGTTACTTCTGGTTTGCTGCACCAAATTTTAGTTAGACAGGGGGTGTTGGAAATTGGGTGTAGAGGTTCCTGGGGGCTGTGTCTAGGCAGTTTTTGTGGATGGAGGCGTCCGACAGCCAGGTACAATTTTTATTTGACAAGAACTGAATGTTATTTAAATATTGCCATTCTATGTGATTTTTAATGGATATTACATGCTCGAATCTGGAGTGGATTTTGGGGGGGGGTTGGTTTTGTTTTTTGGGGGAAAAAGTTGAAATTTGGTCTTACATTGACATATACGTTTTTTTTTTTTTGGATTTTTACTACTTTTATATTTACCCAATAAAAAGTTTTTGGTTAAAAAAAGATATAAAAACAATGTGAGGGGTGTACTCACTTTTGTGAGAGACTGTATCTGCGACCGAGGCAGGAAACGTGATGTGAATCGGCCCTAAGTAGATTCACTGGAAAAGCAAATAAGATTACCAATTGTAACCTCCGCTGCTGTATATAGGTTTTAAAAAATTTGCCCCATTAGGACAACCTTTTTCCAAATTTCATGTTTGTCTGGTGAGGTATGAGGAGGGCTCCCCTGTAAATAAGTCCAGTTGGAGAAACGGTCCAAAGAGCGCCGCTCTGGAGGAATGTCATATAATACCACATTTTCCCTGTAGTGACCACTGTGGGAGAAATGTGCCGCCACAAATGTGGTGGTTTTATCCCCTGTGGGTATGATTAGATTCAGGCGGGTCGTATTGGGGGGGGATTTGTAAGATGTACCTGGCCGGGCACATTTTGCTTAGGGCTGAGACCCCAAGTTTAAACCCTTTTACCATAGGAAAAATTTTGCAGAAAGAGGGCGTTGTGTGGCTCTGGGACATCTGCCATCTGGTTGTGTAAATTTTAAAAATGTTTTCTTTGTGCCTTCTTTTCGGACAGAAAATTTAAAAAAATTAAAATTTCTTGAACAGAATTTATTTTAGTATTCATCTCAATTACTGAGCCATGAGGTCAGTGCAGATCTGAGTTCGTGCCGGTTATTAAGCGTTGTGTCTTCTGTTCTGTGCAGGCGCTGCCGCGTTGTAACCCATTTAGAGCTTTTAGTGCCTCACAAGACGGTCTGGGTTATAACATTAGTCGCTTATACTGAGGATCAGAACCCGGTCTTATATACAGAAACAAACCCCCAAAAAAAGGCACAGGAGGGATTGAGACTCCTCACACACATGGAAACCTGGAGTGATAAAAGGCATTATTTATAGATAAAGTTTTTTTTTTTTTAAGGGGACCTTTTTAGGAAAACTGATTCCCAAATTATTGTGACCACTTTCGGCATCATACGTGAGCTCTGAAGAAAGTATGTTTGGGGGGCGCTGGTTGGTGGGTATATAAGGTGTGTGATAGGCTGTCTGCACATATCCCTTGTTGTTGTCATGGGCAAAAGGAGCGATTTATCAGAGGTACAAAAAGGGATGATTATGGGTTTTCAGGCCAAGGGTGGCGGTATTTAGTAGTTTGTGAACTGTTGGCGGCTGCGGTGGTGAAAGTTAATCGTGAGTGGACAAGTGGTGCCTTTGTGAAACTGTGGAGCACCACTGTCTTTAGTGAGGGTGAATTCATCGAAGGGTGTGAGGCGGGGACACGCTACAGGGGGATTTTCCCTCAAAAAGAAAACCCGGGGGGTGAGTTGTGTGTCTAAAATAGTACGTGAAACCCGCATTTTGGGGGCCCGGAGCAGGGAGTCACTGCACCTTTGTAACCCCCCTGTTATGGGCCCCGGGGCAGGGGCGGATTTCACTGCCCCTCTGCTAACCCATGGTATGGGGCCCCCGGAGGGAATGGATGTCACTGCACCTTTGCTAACCTACTTGTATGGGGGCCTGGGGCGAGGATATCACTGCACCCCCTTTAACCCTCTGTTATGGGGCCTTTGGGGCAGACGGTGTCACTGCACCTCTGCTACCCTATGTGTATGGGGGCCCCCGGGGCAGAGGATTCACGCAAACCTTTTCTGACCCTTTCTGGTAGGGGCCCTGGAGAGACGGATTCACTGCCCCTGCTACCTATGTGTATGGGCCCCCGGGGCAGATGGATGTCACTGCACCCTTTGCTAACCCCACTGTGTTGGGCCCCCGGGGGGGACGGATGTTAACCTCTGTACCCTACTGTGATGGGGGCCCCGGAGCAGACGGTATACTGCACCCTTTCTAACCCCACTGTGTATGGGGCCCCCGGGGCAGAGGCTGTCACTGCACCCCTGCAACCCTATTGTGAGGGGGGTCCAGGCGACGGTGTCACTGCCCTCTGCTAAACCCATGTGTTGGGGCCCCGGAGCGCGGGTTCACTGCCAAATCTGCTATCCACTGGTAGGGACCCCGGAGCGACGGATGTCACTGCACCTCTGCTAACCTACTGTGTATGGAGCCCCCGGGGGACAGGGTGTCACTGCACCTTGCAACCCCCTGGTATGGGGGGCCCCGGAGCAGAGGATGTCACTGCACCTTTCTAACCCTACTTGTATGGGGCCCCGGGGCGTCGGGTGTCAGCACCCCTTTTAACCCTACTGTGTATGGGGCCCCCGGGGAGACGGATTACTGCCTCTTCTAACCCCCACTGGAAAGGGGCCCCAGAGCGACGTGTACTGCCCCTCTTCTAACACTACTGTGTATGGGGCCCCAGAGCAGACTGATGTCACTGCACCTCTTCTAACCCTACTGTGTATGGGGCCCCAGAGCAGACGGATGTCACTGCACCTCTGCTAACCCTTGAGTCAGATTTTCTGCTTCATTGAATGGATGGACAGTGGCATGATAGGTGAGAAATACCAGAGAACAAACACCGTACAACCATTGCTGGAAGAACACAAGCTGGTGAGGGCAGTGGTAAGGTCTGGAGAATGTTTTTGCGGCATTCTCTGGGCCACTCATCCGTGTGGAAGGCACTCTCAACCCATCTGGGCATGAATCCATCTTTGCAGATCATGCACATCCATATATGCTGATGGTCTTCAATAGTGAGGATTACATCTTCCAGCAAGACAATGTGACATGTTACACACATAGAAATGTCAGACGTTGGCTTTTGGAGATGGCAGATGGGCAATTCTTGCTCTGTTAGGGGATGGCAGACACACATATTTGACACATATTTTGAGGCATAAAATGCTCACTTTATATTTCCGTGACGCACAAAAATATACATTAAAGAATGCATCAGTAGCGGCATTTTGTGTTTTATGGGAACACACGCCATTCAATGCAATACGTGTAGCATAAAAAAAAAGCACAAGTGCATGTTAAGTCTTTGTGTAACACGTTTTACAGTGGACAGTCAAAGGGGATTGCAAAAAGTGCACTAAATTAGGGGTGCTTAGCATTTTTGCTAGGACTCCCTTAGAATTTTTTTGTCTGGACCCCGAGATACTTGACATTTCTGCCATCTCTTCCTGGTCCCCACAGCTTTTATGCTGGTACCCAGGGTGCTGCCTGCTAAGAAAATGTCACCCATACTGCAACTTATAAGCCTCATGTACAAGGAAAAAACAGTCAGGGCTCTTGCAAGTAGGGAATAAATACAAAACTAAAATGCTCAATATTCTGCATCGGAAATGGTTAAATGTGAAAATTATGTATTGTAATCATGATAGTGTAATGAGCTCAATGGGAAAGATAAAAAATTCCAAGTGAGCTCATGTCCTATTTTTAATGGAAAGTGACTGCACACATTTGTGTATCTGGTATTATGTTTTTCTCAACCGGAAATTGAGATCAATCACAGAATTATTTCTCTAATTGGCAGCACATAAAAGTGAGATGCGATGAATGAGATTAAAGGAAGAGGGCAGCGTCCAGCAACAGCAGCACTCTTGGTCACTGTTATACAGTTGAAACCAGAAGTTTACATGCACTATATAAAAAGCCCCATCTGCAGGTTTTTCTCACTATCTGACATGAAATCATTTTAGGTCAATTAGGAACCAAAATTATTTATATTTGCCAAATGCCAGAATAATGAGAGAGAATTTTTTAAGGCATTTTCATTACTTTCTGCAAAGTCTAAAGTTTCCATACATTTCATTAGTATTTGGTAGCATTGCCCTTAAACTGTAGGACTTGAATCAAACGTTCTGGATCCTTCCAGAAGCTTCTCACAATTGTTGGTAGGAATTTTGGCCCATTCCTCCTGACAGAACTTGTATAACTGAGCCATGTTTGGAGGTCTCTTGCTCGCACCTGCCTTTTCAGCTTTGCCCATAAATTTCCAATAGGATTGAGATCAGGGCTTTGTGATGAACACTCCAAAACATTGACTTGGTTATCCTTAAAGGAGTTGTCTCATTACAAGCTTTCAGCCTACCTCAGTGTGCCTGGCAGTTGAATTGAGGGGCGTGCTTCTTGTCTGCCTCTTCTCCTCCCTCTTCCCCCCTCCCCTCAGCACACAGGCAGCTCTCCTCCTTAACTTCTATACAGCAGGGAGGGGCAGGGGGATTGCTGCCAGAGTTAACCCTGTGTGTGCCTGCCTAGATCTTCTGCAGGCATCTAGATCAGCTGTATTAGAGCTGATCTATGAGTGTGGAGGGGGTCTGTGATTGCTAATGGCAGAAACAGAGGGGATGCAAGTGTTCCTATACCCTCTGCTTAGCTTACATATCTCCACATCTCCAGCAACAAACAGACCCTGTCAGAACAGACACAGGGAAGCTGTGAAGTTTTACTCAGGATGTGTCACTAGTACAGCAGAGCATGAACTGTTCACATGCCTCCCTGATCTGTATAGTATTATTATAGTTACAGCTCCACAGACACATCATGATTATAGTAACACACAGGGTCACTGCTGTCACATCTATTGATCAGCCTCATCTCTGCTCAATCTGTGTAGAGAGCAGGAGGAAGCAGGCACACACAGGGTTAATCCAGGCAGCATGGACACAGAAACCAGAGTCCTCCCTCCCCCTCCCTCCACTACAGAAGCATTCTGTGCGGGAGGGGCTCTCTGCTCTGACCTGTATTCAAAAGATGATGAGTCATACAGACCTGACAGCCAGTGAGATAAGGATCAACAGGTCTGCTGCTATAGAGATTTGAGAAGCTGATGTACTAATACTAACAGGGCTTACTCAAAATCAGTAGGACATTTGTAATGAACATATATTGCAAAGCTGCTTGTTTTTTTAAAGATCTTTTAATTTAAAACCCAATCATTGTAGCGAGACAACCCCTTTAAGCCACTTTGTAACCAGTTTGGCAGTAGCTTCGGGTCATTGTCCATTTGGAAGACCCATTTCCGCCCAAGCTTTAACTCCCTGGCTGATATCTTGAGATGTTGCTTCAGTATTGCCACATAATCTTCTATCCCCATGATGCCATCTATTTTGTGAAGTGCACCAGTCCCTCCTACAGCAAACAACCCTACAACATGATGCTGCCACCCCCATATTTCACAGTTGGGATGGTGTTCTTAGGCTTCCAAGCTTCTCCCTTTTCATCCAAATGTAACGATGGTCATTATGGTCAAACAGTTCAATTTTATTTTCGTCTGACCATGGGACATGTCTCCAAAAATGTGGGTCTTTGTCCCTGTGTCCATTTGCAAACATTAATCTGGCTTTTACATGTTTCTTTTGGAGTAATGAATGAGGCAACTAAGGGTATCAGGAAATTGCACCCAAGGATGATCCAGACTTGTGCAAGTCCACAATTCTCTTCCTGATATCTTTCCAAAAGGTGTGAAGATTTTCTCCAGTTTGCCTAGAAAAAACTCCTTTAAATGGACTGTAATGACAGCGCTGGACGTCTCTTTCATTGAAGATTTATTATAAATAGCAATTGGAATACGCGTTTCGTGTGTAGACCACACTTCCTCCGTTCCATCTTCCTGATATCTTGGCTGATTTCTTTAGACTTTCCCATGATGTTACACACAGAAGCAGTGTGTTTCTGGTGTGGGTTAAAATACATCCACGGGTGTGTCTCTAATTACCTCAGATGTTGCCAATAAACCTGTCAGTAGCTTCCAAAGACATGACATCATCATATGGACTGTCCCGAATTGTTTAAAGGCAGAGTAATCCTAGTGTATGGAAACTTTTGACTTCACCGAAAGTAATAAAAATGCCTTAAAAATTCTCTCTCTCATTATTCTGCATTTGGCAAATAGAAATAATTTTGGTACCTAATTGACCTAAAACGGGGAAGGTTTATTCTGATTTCATGTCAGATAGTGAGAAAAACATGCATATGTGTCTATTTATATAGTTTATGGAAACTTCTGGTTTCAGCTATATGTCTGGTATTGCAGCTTAGCACCCATTACTTGAATATGACATAGATCAGCCATAACGTTAATACCTATTACTGTATAAGTGTTTATTGTATTATTGTTCTTCAGGCTAGCTCAAATTTTATATGCAAATCAATGAGTCCTGGACACCCATATTCTTGTGGCCACTTCACCGGTTGTTCTTCCTTGGACCACATCTGGTAGGTACTAAGCACAGCATACACGGATCACCCAACAAGACCTGTCTTTTTGGAGATGGTCTGATGTTTCTCCATTACAGTCCCTATCCTGGATGGAAAGTGCCTTTGACTCTGCAAAGCAGGTGTGTTTCATGAGACCCCGACCCACAATGAGCATTTAAGGGGGAATTTTTAGCATTTCTGTGGCATTCCCATGGACGGGCCTTAAAGGGATTGTCTCGCTACAAAGATTGCTTTTTATGTTAAAGATCTTGCAAAAACAAGTCACTTTGCAATATGTGTCCATTAACAGTGTCCTACCTATTCCTAGATATCCCCTGTTGTATGGGCTGTATCAGCTCCTCAGGTCGCTATAGCTACAGACCTGTTCGATCTCTCTTGATAGGCTGCCAGTGCTGGTTGCTATAGCTACAGACCTGGCTTCTACTGCAGCCTAGTGGAAGCCAGTAAACACTGCCCTGAACTAAAAGTGAAACCAAGAAAACAGGACTGAGGTAACATGAATCAATGTAGTGAGACAACCCCTTTAAATGTCCTGGTTTTTGCTTTTTAAAGGGGTTGTTCAGTGAACCCCAAAAATCAAAACATTGCTTAAATTGCTTGCCTGGGTCTTTATTCATTAGTTTGTAATGTTTTCTTTGATGATTTGTAGCCTCTCTTCTCTGCAGCTGAGCAGCAGCATTTCCTGTTTGAAAGTCATTTCCTTAAAACCACAAGCCCCAGGATCCTTTGCTGTGCTTTGTCTATTGTCCAACCTCAGTCTCAGTGCATGCCTCCTGTTTCCTCCCCAATGTTGAGAGGCAGGACAAATGTGAGCCACTGTTCAAAGTGTGTCCTCTTTGGGCGTTTGATCACCTAGGCTGGACACAGTGCTGGGCCTGGGCTGGACACAGAGCTGATTCCTTATTGTGGAGATGCAGAACTACTGAGCTTCTTGTCAAACAGCTGATGCAGAACTGCAGCAATCCCACAGCAGATATCATGAAGGTATATTAAAAAAATGCCTTACTATAGGAGATATTATTTATAACATTTTTTTTTTCCACTGGACAACCCCTTTAATTGTTACCGAATATACCATGGACAAGAGTCATGCAGCCATATTGCTAGGATGTGCCAGCATTGTCTGATAGGCGTAGGTCCGAAAGTCACAGAGCAGACTGGAGAGCCGGTCACACTTCTGTTCTATAGGAGTTCTGAGCAGAACTGAACACACTGCTCGGCTGTACTCGGAACTCCCATAGAACAGAATGGAAAGTAAGGGCTTGTACCCACGACATGGGTTTTTGAAAACCATCTGTAAACCGGGTGTCAACGTTATAATGGACCTTAATGGAAAACCCGTGCAGCGGTCCCCACAGCACGGGTTTTCCGCCGGGCGTTATTTTTAGACCGCCGGCGGTCCAAAAAACATAGAACATAGGTTTTCGGGTGGAATATGAACATTTCAATGTGAAGGGGGAGGGCTTTTCTCCGCAAACAGCAGAGAAAAGCCGTCCCACTGCGGCCGTGTGCACCACCCCAAAACAGTTCAATACCGGTCGGAATTTCCGACCAGTATTTGCACTGTGCCGTGTGAATAGCCCCTAAGGTTATGTTCACACGGTGTAATTGCAGGACGTACAGTACGCCCCGCAGCCGGGTGTTCGAGAGTCGCGCCTATCCGCGCGGCCCCATAGACATTCATTACACGCGGCACGTATTCGCCGCAAGTAATTGACGTCACTTATCTCCCCACGCATACAATACGATTGTATGGTATGAGCGGGGAGAGAAGGCGTAATCTATAGTTTTCTATGAGAACTGTGGATTACCATAATTTCGGCGCGGCTCGTATTAGAGTGCAAATATGACGCGAAATGCGTGCCAAAATTACCCCATGTGAACATAGCCTAACTATGCAAGCGCGGCCAGCTCTCAAGTCTGCACTGTGATATCGGGGGCCCGTTCCTAAGATTGGTGCAGGCCCCAGATGTCGGTCCCGCACCTATCAGACAATGATGGCACATCCTAGCGATAACCCAAAATTTTACATTGTGGTAAAACCCTTTAAAAGGGGTTGTCTAGAATTAGAAAAATGTGACTGCTTTTTTTCTAGTATAAAGAGGTTTTACCACAATGGAAAATGATGGTATATCGCTAGGATGTGCCAGCATTGTCTGATAGGTGTGGATCCGCAAGTCACAGAGCAGACTGGAGAGCCGGTCACACTTATGCACTGTTCTCCATTCTGTTCTATGGGAGTTCCGAGCAGAGCCAATCATACCGCTCAGCTGTACTCGGAACTCCCATAGAACGGAATGGAGAGTAACTGCACAAGCTCGGCCGGCTCTCCAGTCTCTGCTGTGATTTCAGCGGTCATTCCCGAGATAAGTGCATGCCCCAGATGTAGGACCCGCACCTATCAGACAATAATATCATATTCTAGCAATATGCCATTATTTTCCATTGTGGTAATACCCCTTTAAAGGAGTTGTCTAGGATTAGAAAACAAAACATGGCTGCTGTCTTTCAAAAACAGCACCTCCTCTGTCACAGGTTGTGTCTGGCATTGCAGCTCAGCTCATTCACGTCAATGGAGCTGAGCTGCAGTACCAGACACATCCTGAGACAGAGGTGGTGCTGTTTTTGAAAAAAGCAGCCATATTTTCCTAATCCTGGACAACCCCTTTAAAGGGGTTGTCTCATCTCAAAGTTTCATAGTATGCATGAATGAAATAATGCTGCTTTGGTCTGTTACTTCCTGGTCAAGCTGTCTGTAGTTAGCATATGAGCTCCGTGTATTCAGACTTCTGCTAATTAGATAAATCTCATGCTGTCAGGACCAGGGAAGCTTCTGAGTTAAAGTAAACAGCAGTAATTACTGGCTTTTGTCTGAAATATCAGATAACAAACAAGCACTCTCTGTCCGGAGTTCTGTGCTGTTCCACCTGTGTGATGACCTCACTCCCTGCTATCAGATAGAACAAACAGGAGGGGGGTAGAAGTACACAGGTCGGTCACTTGGGGAACCAGAGAGAGCACAGAAGGTGATAAAATCACTTGTAGCTCCTTAACAAAAAAAAATGAACAACGCAATATATTTGGAAAACATCTTTATTTAGTGTTCCCTACATGTTGAAAGCTAATCTTTGTAGCGAGATAACCCCTTTAAATCTCCTGGGTCCCAATGTAAAATATATAAGAGGCTCCCTACCTACCATGTGCCAATTATATTGTATACTGTTGTTTTCTTATGTGGCAGAACAGCCTTTGGGCCACATCAGGCTCTTGGGCCCGGTAACAACTACTACTTCTGCAAGCGCTATAGCTACACCCCTACCGACAACTGTATTGCCCGTACATTTACGTATTGTACAATCAGGAACATGCATGCGATTGAACTGGAAAACCGACAACACATCTGAGATCATCTGATGGATGTGAATATTTTGACCTCCTCCACATCAGCCGAGGCTCGACAGGGAAGGAATGAACGGCTCTGACCACATTGTATATTCCCTTCTATTTGACTTCCCTTTGTAGTTGACAGAGTTTACATTTACACAACGTTAATCCTATACGGTCTCCAGAAAGATAAGAACTTCAAACGAAATCTTGGTGGCTGAGAAATGACATCTTTTCATCTATGAATGGGGGAAATGAATTTGCCTCTGGCTTTTTAATGCACTGAGAACTTTTCCAATGAATTACAATTTACAAACTATCAAAAATCTTTTTATGGCCAATTTTTGGGAAATCAAAGAGAAACAGCGGAGCCGGCAAAGCATCAACAAGTTTTGGGTTATCTAATATATTTAAAAAAAAAAAAATGATTTAGAAAGAAGACAACTTAGAAATCTAAAATGTAACAAATGTTAAAGGGGTTGTCTCACTACAAGTATTTCTTTTTATGTTAAAGAACTTGCAAAAACAAATCACTTTGCAATATATGTCCATTATCAGTGTCCTACCTATTCCTAGATATCCCCTCTTGTACGGGCTGCATCAGCTCCTCAGGTCGCTATAGCTACAGACCTGTTTGATCTCTCCTGATAGGCTGCCAGTGCTAGTTGCTGTAGTTACAGACCTGTTTGATCTCTCCTGATAGGCTGCCAGCACTGGTTGCTATAGCTACAGACCTGGCTTCTACTGCAGCCTAGTAGAAGTCAGTAAACACGCCCCTGAATTCAAAGTGAACCCAAGAAAACAGGACTGAGATAAGGTGAATCAACGTAGTGAGACAACCCCTTTAAAGAGAACCTGTCGCATAGTTTTTTTCCCCCCTGGCTGAGGACAGAACAAGGTAGTGTCAGACCTGCTGTTTCCAGCGCTGTGTCCCTTATTCTGTAAGATGCTGTAGTTTTCGTGTATTTAATGCTCAAATCTGCAGTTTTCAGCCAGAAGAGTCATTCGAAGAGTCATTCAGAATCAGTTTTTTTCAAACCCGGCCAATCGGAGGCTAGCCCCGCCCACCTCAACTGACAAACCTATTACTTTGAATAGGTAGAAACATGTGAATAACTGTCAGTGGGCGGAGCTAGCCTTTGGTGGGTGGGGCTAACACCTGCTCATGAATAAGATTTAAGGGGTAAATGCTCTAAAACTGCTGCATCTTACAGAATAAGGGACACAGTGCTGGAAACGGCAGGTCTGACACTGGCTTGTGCTGTCCGCAGCAAGAGGGGCATAACCTATGTGACAGGTTGCCCTTAAGCATTTTTTACAAGCATTTTTGGTAGCATTTTATATTTAGCTATAGGCTAATATATATGATCCATTTTTACACTTTACTATAAATTTTAACCCCTTAAGCCTAAGGCCTGAAAAGTCCTTATAGGGGTTGTCTCACTACAGTGATTGCTTTTTATGTTAAAGATCTTGCAAAAACAAGTCACTTTGCAACATGTGTCCATTAACAGTGTCCTACCTATTCCTATTATCTTTTCCCCTCTTGTATGGGCTGCATCAGCTCCATAGGTCACTATAGCTACAGACCTGTTTGATCGCTCCTGATAGGCTACCAGCACTGGTCACTATAGCTACAGACCTGTTTGATCTCTCCTGATAGGCTGCCAGTGCTAGTTGCTGTAGCTACAGACCTGTTTGATCTCTGTGCTAGTTGCTATAGATACAGACCTGTTTAATCTCTCCTGATAGGCTGCCAGTGCTAGTTGCTGTAGCTACAGACCTGTTTGATCTCTCCTGATAGGCTGCCAGTGCCAGTTGCTATAGCTACAGACCTGTTTGATCTCTGTGCTAGTTGCTATAGATACAGACCTGTTTAATCTCTCCTGATAGGCTGCCAGTGCTAGTGCTGTAGCTACAGACCTGTTTGATCTCTCCTGATAGGCTGCCAATGCCAGTTGCTATAGCTACTGCAGCCTGGTGGAAGCCGGTAAACACGCCCCTGAATTCAAGATGAAACCAAGAAAACTGACGAATCAATGTTGTGAGACAACCCCTTTAATGACCAGCTAAATTTTTTTAGATTTTGTCTCCATGCGTTTCAACGGTCATAACGTTTCTATTTTTTTTATTTTTAGCGTGATCACAAAAAAGTGTTTTTCTGCATTTGATTTTTTACACCATTCACATTTCACACTAAATAACCAGTTAGATTCATTCTACAGGTTGTTACGGTCGTGTGGATACCTTATATGTGTAGGGTTTTTTGTGTATAATGTATGAACAATAATTTCATAAAATATTTATTTTTATTTTTTTCTACACTTATTTATGTTTGTTATTTTTATTTTTTATCCCATTAAAGGATAACTCTTTTACACTTTTTTTTTACACTTAGTAATTTATTGGCATACTCCTGTATATTCCTGTATGCTAATACATTAGGCTGGATCCACACATTGGACAAAAACGATTCAAACATTGACCTGTTTCTGTCCAATGTACGACCACGTTTTTTTTTTCACTGTTTTGTCAAACGGTCGGTTCTTGTTTTTTTTTGCCATCGGCCCATACAATTGATTGTCATTATTGGGAAAATGAGGGTGGAAGGTACCATTCATCGTATGCAGGGGAAACTTTTCTCCTGCATGCACTGAACATAATGTAATGTGAACAGAGCCTTATTTAGATCAGCATTAAAGGGCTGTTCCCATTTCATACATTGATGACATATAAATAGGATATGCCATCAATATGTGAGGGGTGAGAGTCCCACCTCTTCTGGGACCTGCACTTATCTCAGGAATTGGCCCCAAAAGTTTTGGCTCCTAATGGAGAGCTGGTCACATTTGCGCTCGACTCTCCGTTCTGTGCTATGGAAGTCACAGCAGGGGCTTTAACAAACCGGGGTACCCAGACGAGCAGTTGCCCCGGGGCCCGTGCGCTTAGGGGGCCCGCGCCCCGGGGCAGCTGCTACTGCGTCCGCTACCCCGGTAATGCCGCTCCGCTCACTGCGGCGGGCGGGGAGCTGCGGGGCCGGCGAGGGTACCTTGAACCCCGGGGGCCCCTCCGGCCCAAGCGTTCAGAGGCAGCGCTGCCCGGAGATAGCAGAGCGGAGCGACGATCCGCTCTGCTACTTCCCCTGCCGTCCCTCTGTGATCACGTGGGTGCGCGTGGTGACGTCACATCACCACGCCGCCCGCGCCGAGCACAGAGGCTGCAGAGAGGCTGCAGCGCGGTGCATCGGGGGAGCGTGGACCGAGGTAAGTAAACTATTTATTATTTTACCTGCCCCTAAGCCTGCCTATATACCCCCCAAGTCTGCCTATATACCCCCCTAAGCCTGCCTGTATACCCCATAAGCCTGCCTATATACCCCTAAGCCTGCCTGTATACCCCTAAGCCTGCCTGTATACCCCCTTAGCCTGCCTATACACCTACTAGCCTGCCTATATACCCCTAAGCCTGCCTATATACCCCAAAGCCGCCTGTAAACCTCTAACCCTGCTGTATACACCCTAAGCCTGCTGTATACCCCTAAGCTGCCTGTATACACCCTAAGCCTGCCGGGTAAAACCCGTAAGGCCTGCCTATATACCCTCTAAGCGGGCCTGTATACCTAAGCCTGCCTGTATACCCCCTAAGCCTGCCTATATACCCGCCAGCTGCCTGCATAGCCACCCCCCTGCCTTTATACCCCCCAAGCCTCCCTATCTACCCCCCAGCCGGCCTATTTTAGCCCCCTAAAGGTGCCTATATTGCTCTAAGTCTGCCTCCCTGAATAGCCTTTTAGCTACCATGAAGCCTGTCTGCCTATATAGCCCCAATACCCCCCTTTAAGCTTGCCTACCTATTAGCCCCTGAAGCCTGCTGTCTACTATATGGGGCCCTTTAGCTACCTAAACCCTAACTATATGGTCCTATAGCCATAACCCTGTCTACCTGTATGGCTCCCTATAGCTACCTAAACCCTGCCGGGCCTATATGGGCACTCTATTGGCTACCTAAACCTTGCCTATTTGGGGCCCCTATATCCTATCAAAACCCCTGCTGCCTAAATGGACCATATAGCCAGGGGGGCAGGTGCTGGAAAAGTCAGGTTTAAGATATTTGTGTCTAAATCTGCAGGGACAAGTGGTCGGGATATGTCATCATGATGGCGGATGGACCGGATGCAGAAAAACAAGGAAAGTCAACGGACTCAGAGAAACGTAACCTGTGAGTACAAGATGTAACTACATGTAATACTTATATGTCTACAGAGCCTGTGTACATGGGATATACCACTATATGGTCACTTGTATGGTGGTTAATATACAGTCTGCAGGCCTGTGGGACATGGTGTAACCCCCTATATGGTCACTGTTTGGTGGTTATATACAGTTGCAGAGCCCGTGTACACTGGTGTTACCACTATATGGTCACTGTTTTGGTGGTTATATACAGTCTGCAGAGCCTGTGTACACTGGTGTTCTACCACTATATGGTCACTATATGGCGCTACTATTGGTCTTTGTGTACTGATCAGTAATAGTGTAGGGGTATTATTCGTCACTATGTGGTGGTAATTTGTGGTCATGTTCTTTGGGAGGTATAATCAGGTTCCTATGTAAATTAGTGTTAGTGGTAATGTTGGTTTTGGTATAGTGGGATTTGTTTGGTAGCAGTATGATGGTGATATGTAGGGTATGGTATTTACCCCTTGTATTATCAACATTATCTAACAGCATGTCCGGTCGTGGTCAGGGAGGTGGGCGAGGGGGGGGGGGGTAGGGGGCCCCATCCAAAAGCTTGCTTTGGGGCCCTGGCTTCTCTAGTTACGCTCCTGAGTCACAGGTATTTCCGAACACACCACTCACCTGTACCGGGAACTCCAGTAAAACAAAATAGAGAAGGGTGTGAGGCGAGAATCTCTATTTTGAGCCGTAACTATGGGGGCCTGTTTCTGAGATAGGTGCAGGTCTCAAAGGTGTGACCAGAACCTATTAGACTTTGATGGCATATCCTAGTGATATGCCATCACAGTCTATAGTGGAAACAGCCTTTTAAATGGGTTTTGCCACAATCTCATTTCATACCTCCTGTATCCAGCTCTTCAGCTCTCTGTGCTCAGAAGGGGACGTGTGTGATTTGTTTGAATTGCATATCATTTGACCCAGCAGGATGACATCACCAGGCCTTTTCTCTCTGTAGTCAAAGAAAGGTCTGTTTATGTATAAAGCTGTGAGTAGCTCAGAGGTGAAGTTTTTGCCTCCAGGCACAAGGGTCCTCGGTTCAAATTCCTGCAGGAACCAAACCTGTGTTTTTTTCTCTTTATCAATGCACAAACCTGTTTGAGGTTTCTTTTTTATTTATTTGCACTGTTTGACTAATTACTAAGGAGCACAGAGGATGGGAGTAGAGTAACAGCACCTGGGGTTTGAACACTCAGTAGCTGCCTGACAGGAGAGGTGATGTCTGAGCATGTGCGACTAGGACTGATGAGCTCTCAGTCCTGGTCATATCCCCATTGGAGACGAGCTGTAAACAGTGGATCACTAAAGGAGCAGCTAAAACAACAACGGTGCAGAATTTTTAATAACGATGAATGGTGAAAATATTTATTATTTAGTATGCAAGTTTCCCACATCAATTTTACTTTGTGGCAAAACCCCTTTAACATAGATAAGGTTGGAAAAAAACACAGGTCCGTCAAGTCCATCGTATAACCCTACAGTGTTGATCCAGAGGAAGGAAAAAATTCTATGAGACAGATTCCTGTTGCCTCATACAGAGGTGGGACTCGTATCTTTCTTGGAAATGGGCCCCCATAAGACTCAATTTAGAATGGAGAGTCAGTCACGATTGCCCACAACTCTATGGGAATTTTAAGTACATGTGAGCGGTGTGTTCAGCTGTACCCAGACCTCCCATAGAACAGAATGAAGAGTCATGTGCAAGTGTGACAGGCTCTCCATTCTGAACCAAGACATTCGGAGGCCTGATCCTGAGATAGTTGCGAATCTCCTAACTCTCTGTCTACACAACACAGAAATACTGATTTTCGGCGGTTTCAGGCTTTTGAATCCACCGAGAATCCGACGGTACACTATGCTGCATAGACAGCAATGAAAAACCCATTCTGTAGTCTATACAGCACAGGTTTTTAACCGCCGCGTTTTGCGGCCCGACTACAAAAACTAAAACCGATCACGGTTTTTGCACAAATCAATGCCAAAAACGGCGGACCTACATAGAACAAAATACAATCCAATATGAGCAGCACACTACTAGCACTAAAAACAATTTTTTGGAATGGCATTTCTGCTACTTTAAATACATGGAAAATTTTGAGGTTCTTAGCTTACACACCTGATCAAAACTGTATAAGCCCACCTGCCATCTCCAAGGCGACCTCAATACAGGTGGGAACCTACTTAACTTTTTTACTTCTTGGTGCTGTTCAGACCTCCAATTTAGGGAGAGAAGGTTCCAGCTACAAGCTACTCTGCATTTATTTAAAAATCTATGCAGGTAGGCGGAGTGTAAGAAACCAAAGAGGGGGCAGCCACTCCACCATAAAACAGTCTAGAAAACAATATTTGGTTCTGCACATCCCCCAAAAATTTTGGGAAAAAAAAAAAGCATAGGTACACACTGATGTGACAGTAACATACAAACACAATCCAATATCAGCAGCACTCTACTAGCACCAAAAACAAGCAAAAGGACATAGGAATTTCTGGAAAAGCATTTCTGCTACTTTGAATACATGGAAAATTTTGAGGTTCTTAGTTTTACATTTTTGATCAAAACTGTGTAAGTGTTTTATAGGACAAAATGCCATCGGCTTTCCGACGCCTTATCTCCTATGCTGTATGACCCTAGCCTAAGTGGTACCCGCACCTATAATACATTGATTCCATTGATTCCATTAATAAGTGTAACCACTTTCAAATGCATAAGGTAAGTCTTGCTGTTGATTCTACAGGGGGCTCAGGATAAACAGAATTAATTTCCAAATATCTCCCCCCACGCACTCTCCATCCTCTGGCCTTCTCCCCTGCTTCCTCTTATAGCTCCCCACACAACCTTTCCAAGACTTCTCCCGTGCTTCCCCCACACTCTGGAACTCACTGCCAAACACATCAGACTCTCCTCCACTTTTCACCAGCTTCAAAAGCAAACCCGAAAACCTATTTCTTCAGGCTTTGCCTATAAACTACACTAACCTTGTTGTCACTACTTCCTCCACAAACATGTTGGGTCCTCACCTTCTGTTTTTTTCCCCTTCCTTGTAGATTGTAACCTCGTGGGTTAGGGTCCTCTACTCCCTCTGTCGTACCCAATTGCATTACAACTTATCACTGTACTCGTTTGACTTATGTTATGTATGTAATTCCCTCGAATGTACAGCGCCCTGGAATCAATGGTGCTTTAAAATATATAATAATAATAATAAGGCAATGTTCACACGGCTTAAAATTGGACGTATTTCAGTCCGTAATTACGCGCCGGAGTGCGCAAATTACGGGCTGAAAACGGCCCAGTCAATTACGGTAATCACAGTTTTTTATAGAGAAATTTGGATTAAGTTCTTCCCTCGCCCGCACCCCGGAATATGTCGGGCGGGGAGATAATTGACATGTGAATTACCAGCGCTAACCACCGCTGGCAATGAAATCTATGGGCCGGCGAGGTGCCGGCCCCCGCAACCCGCCCCGCCCCAAAGGCGTAATTCGGGGCGTAATTACGCCCCGCTTTAAGCCGTGTGAACCTAGCCTTATACTGTATAGTTTGTCCATATATAGATAGAAAAAAAAAATCCTTCAGTATGTTGGGATAGAACATACACTTAGGGGCCGTTCACACGGCTTATTTCGGCGCAGATTGGCGCCGTTCTGCGCGCGGATTTTGCGCTGCAGTACGGCGCCAATCCGTCGCAGTAATTACGGTAATCCACGTTCTCATAGAGAACGTGATTCCCTCGCCTCCGCCCCCCTCGGCGAATCCGCCGGGCGGGAAAAAAAGTGAATGCACTTATCCAGGCACAATACGCACCGTGGTTAATGCAAGTCTATGGGGCCGGCGCGCGGCGCCCCGCCCGCCCCGCACCTTATTCAAGCCGAAATTGCGAGCGCATTCCGGCTCGCAGTTCCGGCTGGAATAAGCCGTGTGAACCGGGGCTTACAGTATCGTCAGTAGGCCGTGTTGCATCTGCGGCAGGAATCTACACAGGCCTCCTGAAATGACTCTTCCCTTTCAGGGGAGCTATGACTTCACATCAGATATTATCCTGTGAAATTCAAATTTTACTGCCGAGGAAAATGGATTTTACACTGGGATTAACATGTTGACATGCAATAAGACACGGCGAGTAGTCGCGCTGTTCCGCTGTGATGACGAGCCGGATTGTCTTTCTGGAACGTGTCAGACGGAGGGATAGGACAAGTGCAGGATTTGCTTCTTTCTTTAAAACCAGAATTTATAACTACTTGGAATGGAGAAGACGTCCCTGATACAGAATCTAACGCAATAAAACCTGTAAGAAACCAGAGACATAAAAGGGGTTTTCTCACCACAATGATTGGCTTTTAACATGTAGGGAAAGGTAGGTAAAGACTATTACCTAATACATTGCTGTTCTGATTATGCTTTGTTCAGAAGATAAAGAAAATTTTTAGCTACTGTTAGTGTATACAAGTTTCTCTTGGTAAATGACCATCTCCCTGCTCTCTTTTATCTGTCTCTTATCTGATTGCGCCACAAGCTGCTGTCTGACCATGATGAGTCACTTCCTCCTGAGTGTACGGGGGGTGGGGGGAGACACGTTGGTTTGGACATTGATTCTGGGCACGGATTCCGCGTCCAGAATCAATGTCCAAACTAAATGTAAAGTGTTTAACATGGTACCCCATGTGAAATCTGTGTCATTGTGCAAGCTACGCTGATTTTTACACGAGTATTAGTAAAGTATACAAGGCAGAAATTTGCTTCCAGCAGTTCGAGTTGCTTGCTCGGTAAATTTCCACGTTGGCAAGTACAGAATTTTTAATGAGGAAATGCTTTGCCCTTGTGTGAACTCAGCCTTATCGCAAGGCACAGGAGCTTGTTTACCTAAGTTAATGACAAGTAGCCTGTAGCCTTGCGCACTACATATTATAAACCTCCTGCAGTCATGTCACTGTAACAGGCTCAGTTAGGAATAGGAGAGCTGATATGCCAATCACTGCTGTAGAACCACCCAAAGCCTCACCAGGAAGTGTGAGTCTGAAGCTGACTTTTCACATAATCTCCAAAAAATTGGGAATCTCGCAAGAGAACAGAGAGTGACTTTTGATCACTATATTTACTATTTTGCCGTAGGCAGACTTAAACTCTATCAGTTCTCTATCTGTTAAACACTAAAACGTAACTTTTATTATATATAACTCTTAACCTCTATACACACTATTTAAAAACCTGATCTCTCACCTCATCATTTAACCCTTTTTGCTTCTGAAAGAGGGAACAACTCCCTTTCTACTATCAAGTCTGGTGGAGCACCACCTATTAACAGGAGAGCCTTATATCTATAGCAAAGTACTAGCTCCAGTCGTCCCTAATCTCATGGACACAGAACAAATAAGGCCCCCTCGTGACACCCCTGCAGCAGGTGACACTTGTAGACAGAGGTGAGAAATCACAATTTAAAACGTCATATCTGACCTCGCCGACATGTTTCGCCAGCTAACCTGGCTTTATCAAGGCTTAGAGGTCCGATCACATGGGGGTCTAGCTCATTTCCCTTTTATATCATGTTAGGTAAACACCCCATACAGGTGCTCACCAATTAGCCATCAGAGAATCCACATAAAACCCACTCCCCTTTCCGCTCTGATGCACGCACACTTATAACATGTCCTGCTAAAGCTGCCACCATGCTCTCATGAGCCTCCCAACTTCAGACAAATTTCGCCATCTCCATAACGGCTTGCGCCCATCTTACTGTACTGCCACGCCAACGCACTGCCCCAGCAGACACCTCAGCCCTGACTGTGATGGGCTTCCGTCTCACTTCTCTCATATTATTGCAACTGCGTGGCTCCCCTAGAATGAACTGAGCAGAATAGGTGTCACATTATACAGCACACTACCAACTTTATCAACCCCCATCAGCCCCTTCTCTTCAATGTCTAATATGCATATTCATTGGGAATAAAAAATTCCATTGTACAGTAGACTATTGTCATATTATCTTCCCATAAAGCACTTCTCCTATATATCTAATATGCATATTCATTTTAATAGAGCTGCAGGCCCCATTAAATACAAGGGAGGGAGATGGAAGGGAGGGGGGAAAAAAAACAAAACAAAAAAAAACAAAACACATGTGTGAACTCTGATGCTTCCATAGTCATATATTCAACTGTGCTATATCCACTTGACCGTACTTAATCACATATATCATGTTTCTTCAAAAATTATTATATAGGGAATCAGCAAGATCAAATAAATGCGAAAATGAAAAGCCTTCATTTAGGCCTTTGGGTTTCAATGTATTGAGTCTGTGTATCCATCTTGCTTCTTCCTGCAACAAAACTACATCCAGACCCGCTCTTTCTTCCCCTAGCTTTTTCACACAAATGCCCAAAATTTTAGCACCCCTATTTCGCATTATTTTACTTCCAAACTGTGACTTGCGAGGGGAGGGTCACCTCTAGTTTTAATAGTACTCAGATGTTTCAAGATCTGATGACGAAACTCCTGTATGGTTTTTCCCCCATAGTCTTGGGGCAGGTACACATAGCCCATAAACCCCCCCTTGGTTTTAAATTAATGAATTGTCTTATCTCAAATCTTCTCTTATCAATGGGATTAACAAAATATTTAGTTTTCCATATGAATGGACAGAATGAACAGTTGCCGCAGGGATATGAGCCTACCACCGGGGACTGTAACCATGTTTTTTTGCCATCTCCCCCAAAATGACTATGTACAAATTCATCCCTAAGATTTTTTCCTTCTATTTGTGACACTAGGATTATTTTGGAATCACCTCAGAGAGTACTGGATCTGCTTCAGGGAAAGTCCAATGTCTTCTAAGTTAGCTCTCATTTCATTGGCTCTATCATCAAAGGTACCTATACAACAAATTAAATCAGTTTTTTCTTTCTTCTTTTTACTGATTAATAAATGTCCTCGTCATGGTCAAAGCCCTATTAAACGCTTCCTCAAGCATTTTTTGGGTAACCCTTGCCTGAAACGTGCATTTAACTTTATACAAATTTTTCATTGAAATCCTCTAATGTGGAAACAGTTTCTACGAGCCCTCGAAAATTTCCCCTTTTTTTGAAAAAGGTGGATGCCAGCTAGAAAAAAAGTAACAAACTATTAGTAGCCGTATTTTTCCGAAAAATCTTTGTCTGAATCTGCTTATTTTTATCCAACATAATTTCAAGATCCAAAAAATTAATTTTTTTCCCGATTAATTTCAAACGTGAATTTCATCCCCCAATTCATTATCATTGAGTCTAGATACAAAATCCATGAATAATTTTTCACTACCATCCCAAAAAATCAAAATATCATCAATAAAAACGCCCCCAAAAAAAAATCCCATCTGTGAATTTTTTCAAAGTGTTCAGAAAAAACAATAGCATCCTCCCACCAACCTAAAATATGAATAGCAAAACTTGGTGCACAGACAGTTCCCATGGCTGCTCTTTTATCTGATGATAAAAGGTGCCATCAAACAAAAAATAGTTATGTGTCAAAACAAAAACCAATAGCTGAAAAACAAAATCATTGTGTTCCGTAAATTGTGTACCTCTTGTGTTCAAAAAATACTTGATTGCTTTCAGGCCCAGGTCATGTCTGATGTTACTGTATAGGGCTTCTACGTCTAAACTTGCAAGAAGTGTACTCTCACTCAGCACTAGATCGTTACTTCTCATCACAGTGTCCTTCGTATCTTTAAGATATGAAGGGAGGCCAGTGACAAAGGGCATCAGTATACGATCAACATACGTGCTGGGTCCTTGTGTTAAATTGTTTCTACCTGAGACTATCGGTCTTCCTCTGTCTACAAGTGTCACCTGCTGCAGGTTTGTTCTGTGTCCATGAGATTAGGGACGACTGGAGCTAGTACTTTGCTCTCCTGTTAATAGGTGGTGCTCCACCAGACTTGATAGTAGAAAGGGAGTTGTTCCCTCTTTCAGAAGCAAAAAGGGTTAAATGATGAGGTGAGAGATCAGGTTTTTAAATAGTGAGTATAGAGGTTAAGAGTCATATATAATAAAAGTTACGTGTTAGTGTTTAACAGATAGAGAACTGATAGAGTTTAAGTTTGCCTATGGCCAAATAGTAGATATAGTGAAGCTGACTTTGGCTCTGTAAAACAGTGAGACAACCCCTTTAAGAAGTACAGTAAGTCCCAGTGTAACACCCATGTGTCCCCTGTGCATGAGGCCATAGGACAAGGCAAATGGCCACACCACAAAAACAGAGGTAGGTGTGTGGGTTTTGCCACAAATCTATGGCTATGTCTACGCAGAACAGAAATACTGTGGGATTTTCAGCGGTTTCAGTATTTTGAGTCTGCCAACGGTACACTGTGCTGCATAGACAGCAATGAAAAACCCATGCTGTAGTCTATATATAGATGTAGTCTATACAGCACAGGTTTTTTACCGACGAGTTTAAAATCCGGCGGAATATGCAACATGTCGGATTCCCATACATTCAATTGTACGGGCTGACAGCATATCCAAAAACCGACCGCGGTTTTTGCACAAATCTGCGCCAAAAACCGCGACCCTGTCACAGTTCAGCAGTAACAAGATGCTGTTGGATTTTTGATGGCATTTTGTCGTATGCTGTGTGCACATAGCCTAAAGGTATGAGCCAATCTGCCCTTAAAGAGGTATTCCTGTCTGGGCCAATAGGATTTAAAATTTTACTTTTACGGCTGGAACTGGAACTCCTTTATTTCGGTACTTTATGGTGGTATAATTTGAGCACTACACTGCTGTATTATTATGGAATATTATGGAATGGTCACTTGGCTACTGTAATGACGTATTATTTTAGCACTGTATGGCCACTCATTCAAGTTACTTCAAATTATGGGTCTCTGAGTACAGGAAGCGGAGTGTTCATGTAGTCAGAGCTCCCATAGAACAGAACAGAGAGTTGTACACAAGTGTGACCCGCTCTCCATTCTGAGAAAAGACTTTTTGGGTCGTGTTCCTAATATAGGTGCAGGTCCCACTTATCAGACTTTGGTGGTATATCCTATTGATATGCCATCCAAGTCTATGGTAGGCACACCCCATTAAAGGGGTTTTGCCACGATCTCATTTCATACCTCCTGCCTCCAGCTCTTCAGCTCTGTGTCCTCAGAAGGGGGCGTGTGTGATTTGTTTGAATTGCATATCATGTGACCCAGCAGGATGACATCACCAGGCCTTTCCTCTCTGTAGTCAAAGAAAGGTCTGTTTATGTAAAACATTGTGAGTAGCTGAGAGGTAAAATTTTTTGTCTCCAGGTACAAGGGTCCTAGGTTCAAATCCCTGCAGGAACCAAACCTGTGTATTTTTTTTCTCGTTATCAATGCACGGACCTCATTGAGGTTTCTTTTATTTATTTGCACTGTTTGAATTACTAAGGAGGACAGAGGACAGGAGTAGAATGACAGCACCTGGGGTTTGAACACTTAGTAGGTGCCTGAGAGGAGAGGTGATGTCTGAGCATGTGCGGCCAGGAGTGAGGAGCTCTCAGCCCTGGTCGTATCCCTGGTGATGAGCTGTAAACAATGGATCACTAAAGGAGCAGCCAAGACAAAAACGGTGCAGAATTTTTAATAATAATGAATTGTGAAAATGTTTGTTATTTCATTTGCAAGCTTCCCACATCAATTTTACTTTGTGGCAAAACCCATTTAAGGCTGAGATATAAGTATTCCCCTTTAACTAAAAAGTAAAAAACTTTCCTTTACTTTTTCTCTTTTCAAGAACTAGTAAAGTAAGTTTGGTGGTTTCAATTCATAGAGTGGGTACAAAGCCTGACGGCTACAACAAACTGGGTGGTGACAGTCCCTGATTGTGATAGAACTTTTCTAGAGTGATAGCACTTTAGGGTTACTGCTATCTTACCATGACCCCCAATTGTAACCAGCTGAAATGAGCACAATCAACAGCCAAATTCAGAAGAACTGAAACAGAAAAGGGGTCACTACCTGACACAGGGTCCACGTTCCAACTTCTCCTTTAGGGTATGTTCACAAGGCGTAATTACGGCGCGCATTTTGCCACATATTTGCACTTTATACGCGGCGAAATGTGCACCACAATTACGGTAATCCATAGCTCTCATAGAGAACTATGAATTACGCATCGTCTCTAAGGGCGTACAATAAGATCGTATCGTACACCCGGGAGGAGAAGTGACATGTCATTTCTTAGTGGCGCCGCTGATAATAGAAGTGAATGGGGCCGGCTCCTGGCCCCCTGTTCACACGACGCCCCAATACACCGTGTGAACATGCCCTTATACTGCAACACTACACTCATGTTTACATAGGTCAACTCTTTAAGTCTCAGGCTGCTGGGTAGGACACCAATCTCCACCCCATCAAGCTGCCAGCACCTAATTAGACCCCAGTAATCATCCCTACGGAAGGAGAAAAATTACAATTCAAGCAGCTTGATCAGCCAAACATTACATTCTCAGTTTACAAATCATTCGCCACATTCCAGGAGAACAGGGATTTATACGTCACATTCCAAGAGAACAGAGATTTATATGCCACATTCCAAGAGAACAGAGAATTATTCGCCACCTTCCAAGACAACATGTATTTATTCGCCACATTACAAGAGAACAAGTATTTATTGGCCACATTCCAAGAGAACAGGGATTTATTCGCCACTTCCAGAGAACAGGGATTTATTCGCCACCTTCGAATGAGAACAGGTATTTATTCGCCACATTCCAAGAGAACAGGGATTTATTCGCCACCTTACAAGAGAACAGGGATTTATTCGCCACCTTCCAAGAGAACAGGGATTTATTCGACACCTTCAAAGAGAACATGGATTTATTCGCCACCTTCCAAGAGAACAGGGATTTATTCGCCACCTTCCAAGAGAACAGGGATTTATTCGCCACCTTCCAAGAGAACAAGGATTTTCTTGCTTTAAAGGAGCCATAAGGCTGCGTCCACACGGCAGTATGAAAATACCAGCTGGATTCTGATTAGAGAATCCGGCCGGTATTTTGACATCTTGTACGTGGTTTTGGGGGACAGTTCTGTCTGTGGTTTGCGGATTCGCCCATCCCCCAACCACTGACATGTACATCTTCTGGCCAAAAACTGGGCGGAAGAATGAACATGTTCCAAGTTTTTCGTTACGCCGGCGGTGTAAAAAAGCATCCGGTGGAAAATCCGTGCAGTGTGAACTGTTGCACAGATTTTCTATTGAAGTCTATCAGGATGGTTGACAGTCGGTTTTCAAATCTGAAAACCATTTGTAAACCTGACTGAAAACCAGTGCCGTGGGGACAGGCCCAAAGAGAACCTTAAACAAAGTTTTATTTCGTTAGCCGTATGTTGACACTAGACCACTAGAAAATCGCAAGCTGTTTCTGCATATATTCAATACAATAGACATACCTCCTAAGTGTCCCTATTTTGGAGGGACAGTCCCTATTTTTAAACCTTGTCCCTCTGTCCCTCTTTGCTCTAAAAATGTCCCTCTTTTTCATTTGGGAAATAGATTTGCACCAATAAACTGATTATCTTGCTTTAAAAAGTATCTGATTGCTTCCTCGCTGTATATTACATAACAACTTACTTAATATTTCATGATTGGATA
Source organism: Phyllomedusa bahiana (assembly GCA_025379985.1). NCBI lineage: Eukaryota > Metazoa > Chordata > Amphibia > Anura > Hylidae > Phyllomedusa > Phyllomedusa bahiana. Next base: position 86,112 of record JAODAL010008906.1, read on the forward strand.
CAATGATATCCTCAAAATTTGTCCCTCTTTGGCTGTCTAAAAAGCTGGCATGTATGTGTTTGGGCGTGTTTAGAGGTGTGTCTTGGTGTTATGTCATGTGTTTGGGCGTGGTTAGAGGTGTGTCTTGGTGTTGTCATGTGTTTGGGCGTGGTTAGAGGTGTGTCTTGGTGTTATGTCATGTGTTTGGGCGTGGTTAGAGGTGTGTCTTGGTGTTATGTCATGTGTTTGGGCGTGGTTAGAGGTGTGTCTTGGTGTTATGTCATGTGATGTGGGGTGGTTAGAGGTGTGTCTTGGTGTGATGTCATGTGTTTGGGCGTGGTTAGAGGTGTGTCTTGGTGTTATGTCATGTGTTTGGGTGCGGTTAGAGGTGTGTCTTGGTGTCTTGTCATGTGTTTGGGCGTGGTTAGAGGTGTGTCTTGGTGTTATGTCATGTGTTTGGGCGTGGTTAGAGGTGTGTCTTGGTGTTATGTCATGTGTTTGGGTGCGGTTAGAGGTGTGTCTTGGTGTTATGTCATGTGTTTGGGCGTGGTTAGAGGTGTGTCTTGGTGTTATGTCATGTGTTTGGGCGTGGTTAGAGGTGTGTCTTGGTGTTATGTCATGTGTTTGGGCGTGGTTAGAGGTGTGTCTTGGTGTTATGTCATGTTTTAGGTCGTGGTTAGAGGTGTGTCTTGGTGTGATGTCATGTGTTTGGGCGTGGTTAGAGGTGTGTCTTGGTGTTGTCATGTGTTTGGGCGTGGTTAGAGGTGTGTCTGGGTGTTATGTCATGTGTTTGGGTGCGGTTAGAGGTGTGTCTTGGTGTGATGTCATGTGTTTTGGCGTGGTTAGAGGTGTGTCTTGGTGTTGTCATGTGTTTGGGCGTGGTTAGAGGTGTGTCTTGGTGTTATGTCATGTGTTTGGGCGTGGTTAGAGGTGTGTCTTGGTGTTATGTCATGTGTTTGGGCGTGGTTAGAGGTGTGTCTTGGTGTTATGTCATGTGTTTGGGTGCGGTTAGAGGTGTGTCTTGGTGTGATGTCATGTGTTTTGGCGTGGTTAGAGGTGTGTCTTGGTGTGATGTCATGTGTTTGGGCGTGGTTAGAGGTGTGTCTTGGTGTTATGTCATGTGTTTGGGCGTGGTTAGAGGTGTGTCTTGGTGTGATGTCATGTGTTTGGCGTGGGTTAGAGGTGTGTCTTGGTGTTATGTCATGTGTTTGGGCGTGGTTAGAGGTGTGTCTTGGTGTGATGTCATGTGTTTGGGCGTGGTTAGAGGTGTGTCTTGGTGTTATGTCATGTGTTTGGGCGTGGTTAGCGGTGTGTCTTGGTGTGTCCCTGTTTGGAATCTCTAAAAGTTGGGAGGTATGCAGTAGATACACTGATGTTAGCCATCCTATTGGGATGAGGATCTGAAGTGTAAAAAACCAATGTAAAGTCTACATGTGTTCAGGGGACCTCTGTTTTGGACCTGCTGGTCGTGAATAAACCTTAGCTTTTTGAAGACTCTGTCTCCCACGAGTAATATTCTACAACACTACCGGGTTTGGGCCTAGTTCCCAGCAACCTTGATTTGGAGTCCTTCAACCCGACTACTCCCAAACTTAAAGGGGTTGTATCATTTCATTAAATGGTCTTCAGAATAAGGGGACAGTGAAAACAAACAACTTTGCAATTGGATGTCATTAGCAAAGCTGTCTTATTTTCACTGGATCCCGTATCTTCGTTTTCTGTAAACACTGTTCCCCAGTGCTGGTCGGATTCCTCCTCCTGTCCTGTCATTGGCTGATGGCTCTACTAATTTACATTCTGTCTGGCACCCGGTCGGATTCACGGGAGCGAGCATTCCTGCCTCTCTCACTCAGAGTAAGGGACCAGCAGGAATTACACTCTGCACAGCCAGAAGAAACACAATAACACTGCAGGACTTCTACAATCAGAAAACAGCAGAAATGTGCCTCGATCCCCGCTTCTCTCACTCAGATTAAGGGGCCACAGCAATTTCACTCTGCACACCAAGCATAAACACACTGCAGCTGATTCTACAATCAGAAAACAGCAAAATTGTGCCATGGTGCCTAACTCTCCTGCATAGAAGGGAGATCTGTGCCGTTCATAGGAACACTGGATTCAACTGTAACAAACCTCCAGCTGAGAGAGGAAAAGAGATCATAGAAGACTGAGTTCATAGAAGACTGTCTAGATTGAATGCAGGTATGTGGTATTTAAACAGCTCTTCCAAAATAAGACTGCATAGGGAGAGGAACAGTGAGATGTGGACTCAGACAGAGAGGGGGGGGGGGGGCGAACAGGGCTCGGGAGCCAGCATGAACAGTGAAAGGGGGATGATGTCATCACCCTTCAGTTAAGAAACACCCAGCTGGGAGGGGAAGTAACGCCCCTGGATTTGTAGAGCTGAGACATTGAAAATACTTTGAAACACACAAACTGAAGAAGCGATACATCCCCTTTAAAGGGGTTGTCCCACTTTAGACAATGATGGGATATCCTATATCATGCCATCATTGTTTGATAGGTCCCAGTCCCACCTTTGGGACCAATCCCCTGTACTTACCACAGAGCTGATCTGGGTCTGTTAAGACCCAGGAGCATTTGTAACTACCAAGCCCCAGTGCCAGGAGGCTTCCTGCTAGTCTGTATAAACAGTGATCAAGAAGGCAGGGATGGTAATAAACTCTCCCTGCCTTCACTAATAGCCGTCTCTCCAACTGTACAGCTGTATAATCAGTTCCAGAACGTACATGCAGAGATTTTTTTGGGTTGGAAAACATAACAGTCTAATGGAGGACCTTGGGTAAGTAGTGGCCTATGGCTAAGCTTTGCATATGCATCAGTAACTTTTCTAGGGCATTTCTTGAATATGTGTGAATAAAGCCCGGGGCCGGACATGGGGGGCGCAGCCTTAGGGGGAGGCCCCTCATGACCCGGCGCGCCGGGCGTACGTGCGGCCGTTAGCGGTGAGGGAGCACGGCGTGCGGGGGGGCGCGCTGTATATAGGCGCACTGCACGTCGCGCGGGAGGCAGTTGCGCAGAGGCAGCTAGAAGAGTCCCACCCTCCCTCCCTAGGTTTGAGGTGTGAAGGTTGATAGGGTTGGGGCCCTGGGGGGGGGTCGTTTGGTGTTGATTCGGTTCGTCGCAGTGGCGGGCGGGGATGGGGTCCTTGGAGCCGGTGGAATGGAGTGGGGGAGTCAGGTTATGCTTGGCTCCCAGTTTTTATGGATCGGTCTGGCGGAGGTGGGGGGCTCCGCAGGGCATGTCCTTGGGAGCTGGTGAATGGTTAGCCGCCTGAGGTGGCTTTTGGTGCCCTGAAGCCGGGGGTGATGGCTGGGGGTAATATGTGGAGATAAAACAGTGTGAAGTCTTCGCCAGACCTGGTTTTGCTTGGACATCTGAACTCCAAGGACCTCAGCCCCAATTTGGTTATTCGTGGATTAGGCCGAATGGGTAATTGGGTTACATGCTCATTTGGGAATGTTTGTGTACTGTTGTTTTGTTTGTAATAAAATGGCTGCTGTGGCCAATTATATCCAACCTCTGTCTCAGTGTCCTCTTTGGGTGGGGGTTATGGAAAGCGTGGGGTTGGAGTCATTGGCAGGGTGGCCAAAGTAGGGTAGGCGCTGCTCAGGGTCATGACAATCTCTGTACAGCGCTGTGGAATATAACAGCGCTATATAAATGAATAAAATAGAAGTGTTGATGTAATGAGATGTGAACACGGTATCAAGACGATTCACAGGAACCTTCACCCTCCTGAAGATTGATCAGCTTGCACTGATGAACCATGACGGATTTAGGGCAGATCACGGAATTTCCAGGATATTGCAATAGTCTGGGTTTATAGATGTGAATCAGTTGAAGTAGCTGTAGAGCCCGGGATGTGTCTGTCAGAGAGGAGGGCTCTGTGCACTTCACCTCCTGCTGCTCCACAAGCAGCCAATGTGAGCAGCTCTCCCCTCCAGCCCTCTCCGTCCAGGCTCCTCCAGCTACACAAGCTGCTGAGCACTTACTTCCTGCAGCAGTGACAAGAGAACAACATGGACCTGTTCAGTAAGATCTCAAGTCAGGAGACAAAAAAAACCCTGCAGCCTCCACAGCTCAGGTAATGTACAGATGCCTGCAAGAAGTCACAGGCTGCTCCTGCAGCACCCGGGCTGACTCCAGGACTCCAGAGCTGACTCTTACTGGAAACACAAACCAAATCATCTATCTATCTATCTATCTATCTATCTATCTATCTATCTATCTATCTATCTATCTCACATCTATGTATCTGTCTATCTATCTATCTATCTATCTATCTCACATCTATGTATCTATTTATCTATCTCATATCTATCTATCTATCTATCTATCTATCTCACATCTCTCACATCTATGTATCTATCTATATATCTATCTCATATCTATCTATCTATTTATTTATCTATCTCATATCTATCTATCTGTCTATCTATCTACATTATATCTATCAACATTATATGTATCCATCCATCTATTTACATATCTGTCTGTCTGTCTGTCTGTCTGTCCGTCCGTCTGTCTATCTAGGTCATTAATTATGACTATCTATCTGTCTATCTATCTATCTATCTATCTATCTATCTATCTATCTATCTATCTATCTATCTACCATCTATCTTGTATTATTAAAAAAAACTATATTTGTGATATAAATAATATATCGCAGGGCTGAAACGTTGCTGAGTATGGGAAACTAAAGTTTTGCGCATTGTGCTACAACTTTTTTTTATTTATGGCTTTGGTCGAGACCTGTCTGCCAGCGCACACTTACCATATTTTGAGTACTGCAATTTTTTTCCTTTTGCTATCTATCTATCCATCTATCCATCTATCCATCTATCTATCTATCTATCTATCCCATATCTGTCTATCTATCCCATATCTGTCTATCTATCCCATATCTATTTATCTATCTATGTATCTATCCATCTATCTATCCATCCATCTATCCATCTATCTATCTATCCATCCATCTATCTATCTGTCGATCATGTATTTATTTATAAAAACATCTTTATTTATAAAAAACATCTTTTTATTTACAAAAAAATCTTTATATATATAATTTGCTAACTATTTCATATCTAATGTGTATTTATTATCTACAATATATATATATATATTATTTGTCTGTTATCTCTCTATCGATTTTATGTCCATCTATCCCATATATATTTATTATCTAATACCGGTTCCCCGAAAATAAGATATAGAGCATTTTTTGATGCAATTCAGAGTTTGGCTTATGCTGATGTTTGTGATGAAGTCACTACAGTATATTAATACAGGTTGATGTTTTGTTTAACAATAAATGTGAATTCTTGTTCATGAAGGAATAAGACATCCCCTGAAAATAAGTCTTAGCTCGTCTTTAGGAGCAAAAATTAATATAAGACACTGTCTTATTTTCGGGGAAACGGTAACTATCTGAATATGTATAATGCAGATATTATCCAATATCTGTTTGCTTTTCTATTAAGTTATCAAATCAATAAATAGATAAATATTAGAAAGAAATTGGGCAGATATATGAGACAGATACTGGAAAGACATTAGATGCAATAAAAATATTAAATATATATGTCTTTTATCGGCCTAGTATCTACTAAGCTAATATTTATCTATGTAATATATCCGTCTTATATCTATATTTCTATTGCATCTAATGTCTTTCCAGTATCTCTCTAATTTCTGTCCGCCCAATTTCTTTCTAATATTTATCTATTTATTGATTTTAGTCTGTTATCTATTAACTATTTTAGTTTTTTTGTTTATATGACACCATCTTCATGGTACTATACAATGTGATATAAAGTATATTTCAGTGCAAAAATGTAATATAAAAAACTGAGAAACAAAATAGATGCACAGATGCAAAATAATTTCATGGGAAATCGGGGCGTGGCTTGGTATTTGATGCCGTGGGACAAAAAAATGCGGCAACTTTTTGACGCAGTTAGTGGCCAACTTGCCCGTCCTCCTCAACCATTGAATTGCACACTCTGGACCCGAAAACCGGGCGGAAGATTGTGCATGCTTCAAGTTTTCAGAAGGCTGGCGGCTGAAAAGCAGTCCGGCTGAAAATCCGTTCAGTGTAAGGATATTCTTTTAAAGTCTATGGGGAGGATTTATCGGTTTTCAGATGGTTTCCAAGTCCGCAAACCGTCTGAAAATCCGACCAATAAACCATGCCGTGTGGATAGACCCTAAGACTGTCCAGTCTAAGTTTACACTGTGCCATTATCGGTAAATCCGCCCTGATGTGTCACAGACCTCTAAAACGTGATCCACTTTACTTTGGGTTTACATCTGCAAATCTTGTCTTAATTCAGGTTAACATTACATTAAAGGAGTTGTCTCACTACATCAATTTGTCTTAACTCGGTCCTGTCTTCTCAGTTTTATTTCTGAATTCAGTGGCGTGTTTACTGGCTTCTACTGGTCTGCAGTGATAAACTGCTGAGGACACCAGGTCTGTAACTATAGCGACCAGCACTGGCAGCCTATCAGGAGAGATGCAACAGGGGCGGCTTTTGTCTGCGGTTTGTGGATTCAAGCCGTCCCCCTTCACACTCACATGTTCATGTTTTGCCCGAAAACCAGGCGGAAGAATGAACTTGTTCTAAATTTTTCGTTACGCCGGCGGTGTCAGAAACCGTCCGCTGGAAAATCCGTGTAGTGGGGACTTCTGCACGGATTTTCTATTTATTATTAAATCAATGCAAAAGGTTGACAGTCGCTTTACAGACGGTTTTTAAATCCGAAAAACCGTCTGTAAAACTGACTGAAAACCATAAATGCCAACTCTCCCGCTGTTGGCGGGGGGGTCGCGCTAATGGGGTTTCTTTAAATGACTGTGGCGCCAGAGTAGCGCTGGTGTGCTACTCTGGCACCGCCGGGCCGCTCCTACATGCGGGTGAAGGGGTCGCAGCGGCCGCTCACCCGCCCGGCGAGTTTCACTGACTTGTGTGGCCGCAGCTGCACAGTCAGTCAGCAGATGCCGTACAGGGAGAAGGCAGGAGGGATCGTTCCCCTCCTCCCTTCTCCCCCTGTATGTACAGCGCCGGTGTGCGCTGTACATACAAATCAGCGTCGCAGGGGGAGCGACGCGCGGCTGCACTCCCCCTGCGACGCTGAGGAGGTCGGCCGGGAGATGTCCGGAGCTGGCCGCGCTGCAGGGAGCCTGGTGAGGTAAGTGGCTTTTATTATTTTATTTTTATTAGCTATAGGGGGCTCTACCTGGCTATTAGGGGGCATTTACCTGACAACAAAGGGGGCAACTACCTGACAACAAAGGGGGCACTACCTGACAACAAAGGGGGCAAATCCCTGACAACAGGGGGCACTACCTGACAACAAAGGGGGCAACTACCTGACAATAAAGGGGGCAACTACCTGACAATAAAAGGGGCATCTACCTGACTACAAAGGGGGCACTACCTAACAACAAAGGGGGCACTACCTGACAACAAAGGGGGCACTACCTGGCTACAATGGAGGCATCTACCTGACAACAAAGGAGGCATCTACCTGACAACAAAGGGGGCACTACCTGACAACAAAGGGGGCATCTACCTGACTACAAAGGGGGCATCTACCTGACTACAAAGGGGGCTCTACCTGACAACAAAGGGGGCATCTACTTGGCTACAAGAGGCATCTACCTACCTGTAAGGGGCACTACCTGGTTATGGGGGGCTACTACCTGGCTATAAGGGCACTACCTGGCTAGAGGGGGCATCCACCTTGCTTTCTTCCAAAGCCGTTATGCAGTTAGGTGGAGTGGGTGTGGCTTTTTGAAGGGGTGTGACACACCAACCGCCCTCTTCAGTCTCCTGCTTTTCCACTTTCAAAAGTTGCCAACTATGCTGAAAACCCTTGCCGTGGGGATGGGCCCTTATAGATACAGCATAAGGTTTGTCATTGCAAACAAAGTCCGCCTATTTCCGATAACCCAGACTGACGCCTTTGACCTGCTTCAGTCATCACAGCCTTCATGGTGACTATAGCAGAATTTTTTTAGCTGGTCACATAGTTTTGGGATTTGTTGCATTGGATCAATGTCCCCGGTTATGCACCGTGATTATCGCTACAATCTATGTGCTTAATGTGTGATCACATATATCTCTCTCCCCTCTCTTCTTAATTCTCCAGGGAAATCCTTTTGCGCTGTACTGTGTTCAGTATTGTCTGCATAGTTTTGTAATTGGAGTAGTACTTCTAGTGTAGTCCAATATACCACATGCATTAGGCTAAGCTGTGCTTCCTGTTTTTATCATTTTTTTTTTTTTTTTAATGAGGACTTTACATAAAAAATAAAAAAAAAATCATCTCTATACTCCATGTATAAATCCAAGCCTCCATATTCTGCTGCTATACATACACATGTACATGAGCCCTTATGTCACCCACCGGAGGTACAATGCAGCCATTAGTATTTTGTTGTATATGAGAGTGACCCTACAGTGACCGAGCGTGACTACGACCAAGGGCTGGCGGCGTGATGCGGTTATCTCACCGTTATTTGGTTAGATCCGTGCGACAATGAGTAATCGGTTAGATTACCGTATATCCTGCCTCAGATCACCAAATTAATCCTTGCGATTAAAGCTGTGTTGTCGTATAACCACTGTTTTTCCAGAGGCTTAGGCTATAATTATATTTCCTAAAAGTTATGTTTTTTCATTATTCTGTAACTTCCGTCCCGTTAATACTGAAGTCCATGAATATTGTTAATGTGGGGTTTTCAACAGCATGGTGTTAGGCGAGTGTATCAACGTAGACCATGCCTGTGTGTATTATTATTGGGCTCTGTGGGCCCCATTTATCAAAGCTGTCTAGAAGTAAGACTGTCTTTGTTGCCCATAGCAACCAATCAGAGCCCATAGCAACCAATCAGGGCTCATAGCAACTAATCAGAGCCCATAGCAACCAATCAGAGTCCATAGTAACCAATCAGAGCCCACAGCAACCAGCCAGGGATCATAGCTACCAATCAGAGCTCATAGCAACCAATCATGGCTCATAGCAACCAATCAGAGCTCATAGCATCAAATCAAAGCCCATAGCAACCAATCAGGGCTTATCGCAACTAATCAGAGCCCATAGCAACCAATCAGGGCTCATAGCAACTAATCAGAGCCCATAGCAACCAATCAGAGCCCATAGTAACCAATCAGAGCCCATAGCAACCAGCCAGGGATCATAGCTACCAATCAGAGCTCATAGCAACCAATCATGGCTCATAGCAACCAATCAGAGCTCATAGCATCAAATCAAAGCCCATAGCAACCAATCAGGGCTTATCGCAACTAATCAGAGCCCATAGCAACCAATCAGAGCCCATAGCAACCAATCAGGGATCATAACTACCAATCAGAGCTCATAGCAACCAATCAGAGCCCATAGCAACCAATCAGGGATCATAGCTACCAATCAGAGCCCATAGCTACCAATCAGAGCCCATAGCAACCAATCAGAGCGCATAGCAACCAATTAAAGCTCACAGCAACCAATCAGAGCCCACAGCAACCAATCAGAGCTCAGAGTAACCAATCAGGGCGCAGATTACATTATACTGCTCTGGAATATTAAAAGCTGAGCTCTGATTGGTAGCTATGGGCTCTGATTGGTTACTATGCGCTCTGATTGGTTGCTATAAGCTCTGATTGGTTGCTATGAGCTCTGATTGGCTACTATGAGCTCTGATTGGTTACTATTAGCTTTGATTGGCTGCTATGGGCTCTGATTGGTTGCTATGGGCTCTGATTGGTTGCTATGAGCTCTGATCAGTTGCTATGAGCTCTGATTGGTTGCTATGAGCTCTGATTGGTTACTATGAGCTCTGGTTAGTTGCTATGAGCTCTGATTGGTTGCTGTGAGCTTTGATTGGTTGCTATGGGCAACAAGGACAGTCTTACTGCTAGAAACTTGTGATAAATAAGGCCTCTAAGGCATACATGCCAACTCTCCTGCTTTTGGTGGGGGGGTCCCGCTAATGGGGGTCCCCCCTGCCACCCCGGCAGAGTTGGCGAACCTCCCGCCGCCAGCGGGGGCTCTTTAAGTGACCACGGCACCAGAGTAGCGTCAGGGCGCTACTCCAGCGCCGCCGGGCCGCTCCTACAGGCGTGTGAAGCAGCCGCCGTGGCCGCTCACCCGCCCGGCGAGTCTCACTGACTTGTGTGGCCGCAGCTGCCGTACAGGGAGGAGGCAGGAGGGATCGTTCCCCTCCTGCTTTCTCCCCTGTATGTACAGCGGCCGGTTGGCGCTGTACATAAAGATCAGCGTAGCAGAGGGTGTGACGCACGGATGTATTCACTCTCCCTGCGACACTGAAGAGATCTTAGGGAGCTGGACGGGTTGCAGGGAGCCTGGTGAGGTGAGTAGTTTTTTTTTTTTTTTTTTTTAATTAGCTGTTGGGGTAATACCTGGCTACTGGGGGCAATACCTGGCTACTGGGGCAATACCTGGCTACTGTGGGCGCTACCTGGCTACTGGAGGCACTACCTGGCTACTTGGGGCAATACCTGGCTACTGGGGGCAATACCTGGCTACTGGGGGCAATGCCTGGCTACTGGGGCAATACCTGGCCACTGGGGACAATACCTGCCTACTGGGGGCAATACCTGGCTACTGGGGACAAAACCTGGCTACTTGGGGCAATACCTGGCTACAAGGGGCACTACATGGCTACTACCTGGCTACAATGGGGCACTACCTGGCAACAAGGGGCACTACCTGGCTACAAGGGGCACTACCTGGCTACTACCTGGCTACAAGGGGGCACTACCTGGCTACAAGGGGGCACTACCTGGCTACAAAGGGGGCACTACCTGGCTATAGGGGGGCTACTACCTGGCTATTAGGGGTCGCTGCCTGGCTATTAGGGGGCACTAACTGGCTAAAAGGGGCACTACCTGACTTTAAGGGGCGTCACCTGGCTATAGGGGCATCTAGCTGGCTATAAGGGGGCTATACCTGGCTATAAGGGAGGCACTACCTGGCTATAGGGGCCACTACCTGGCTATAGGGGCATCTACCTGGCTATTAGGGGGCTACTACCTGGCTATAAGGGCACTACCTGGCTATAGGGGCCACTACCTGGCTAGAGGGGTATCTACCTGGCTTTCTTCCAGAGCTGTTATGCATTTAGGTGGAGTGGGTGTGGCGCACCAACAAGATGGGCGTGGCCACGCAAATTTCTTGCCGCGGCGTGCGTAGCGCGCCGCCCCTTAACATCTCCCACTTTTCCACTTTCAAAAGTTGGCAAGTATGCTCTAAGGGGATGTTCACACGGCGTATTTGAATGCTGTTTTTGGAGCGTTTTTAATATTTCGGTGCAGATGTGTACCTTAAGGCTCCTGGGCCCTGATGCAAAGAATGAATTAGGGTCCCCCAGTTGCCATGTGTCTTTACCATACTGGTGTCTTCTCATGTGGCAGAAGCGCTTTTTAGCCCCCTTAGGCGGCTGCTACCACTGCTCCCTCTATAACTACACCACTGTTTCTGTGGCTAAATTGTTCATCCTGGTTGTTGTTAACATGAAAGAATTAAATAGGAGAGAATATTAGTTACCAGGAAGTGTAGACTCCTATGTACCAAAACCAAATGAGACAAATATCATTAGCAGTATCCGCAGTGATACAATTATCATTCTGTAATCGTTAGAAAGGAAACCACACAGATTTTCTGCTTTCGGTGCTGTATGACAAACAGGATGGACAAAAAACAAGGATCCAGATCTGCAGTCTCTGTTTTGTCCCTTTTTCTCTTGTAGTAATTCATCTGAATTAATTCAATGCGTTTCTATATTCTAGTAATTAACGGTACATACTCAGACTGGATCGCTGTTACTAGTGAGGTACCACAAGGGTCAGTATTGGGCCCTATCCTCTTCAACATTTTCATTAATGATCTTACACAGGGAATGCACAGTAGAATATCGATCTTTGCAGACGATACTAAGCTCTGTAAAGTAATCAACACAATAGAGGATAATATGTTATTACAAAGGGATCTGGATAAGTTGGAGGCCTGGGCAGGGAAATGGCAGATGAGGTTTAACACTGATAAATGCAAGGTTATGCACATGGGGAAGAGAAATCCATTACATGATTACATGTTAAATGGAAAAACACTGGGTAAAAGTGACATGGAGAAGGACTTGGGAATCCTGGTGGACAGTAAACTTAATTGTAGCAGCCAGTGTCAGGCAGCAGCAGCCAAAGCAAATAGGATCAGGGGGTGTATGAAAAGGGGCATAGATGCACATGATGAGAACATTATTCTCCCATTATACAAGTCACTGGTTAGACCACACATGGAATATTGTGTACAGTTTTGGGCACCAGTGCACAGGAAAGACATTGTAGAGCTTGAACAGGTACAAAGGCGGCAACAAAAATGATAAAAGGACTGGGTGGACTACAATACCCAGAAATATTGGCAAGATTAGGGTTATTTAGTTTAGAGAAAAGACGGCTTCGGGGGGACATAATAAATATGTTTAAATACATCAAAGGTCAATATAGAGATCTCTCCCAAGATTTATTTATACCCAGGGCTGTATCTAGAACAAGGGGGCATCCTTTACGTCTTGAGGAACGAAAGTTTCTACATAAACATAGAAAGGGATTCTTTACTGTAAGAGCAGTGAGACTATGGAATTCTCTGCCCGAGGGACTGGTCATGGTGAATTCAATAACCGAGTTCAAAAAGGGTTTGGATGCAATTCTGGAGCGTAATAATATAACAAGTTATAGTGACTAGATTCAGAGAGGGGTCATTGATCCAGGGATTTTCTGATTGCCAGATTGGAGTCAGGAAGGAATTTTTCCCTAAAATGAGGACAATTGGCTTCTACCTCATTGGGGGGTTTTGCCTTCTCTGGATCAACACCTTAGCACAACAGGCTGAACTAGATGGACGACTTGTCTTTTTTTAGCCTTACAAACTATGAAACTATGAAACTATTGAGACACATATACATGGTGACTGCATAATGTGTCCAGTGTCGGACTGGGGTGCCTAGGGCCCACCAGTGGAGCTGATTCTTGGGGCCCAACAGGGCAGCTGATTCTTGGGGTCCACCAGTGGAGTTGATTCTTGGGGCCCACCAGTGGAGCTGATTCTTGGGGTCCAACAGTGGAGTTGATTCTTGGGACCAACCTCTGGAGTTGATTCTTGGGGTCCACCAGTGGAGCTGATTCTTGGGGCCCAACAGGGCAGCTGATTCTTGGGGTCCACCAGTGGAGTTGATTCTTGGGGCCAACCAGTGGAGCTGATTCTTGGGGTCCAACAGTGGAGTTGATTCTTGGGGCCCACCAGTGGAGTTGATTCTTGGGGCCCACCAGTGGAGTTGATTCTTGGGCCCCACCAGTGGAGTTGATTCTTGGGCCCCACCAGTGGAGTTGATTCTTGGGGCCCACCAGTGGAGTTGATTCTTGGGGCCCACCAGTGGAGTTGATTCTTGGGGCCCACCAGTGGAGTTGATTCTTGGGGCCCACCAGTGGAGTTGATTCTTGGGGCCCACCAGTGCAGTTAATTATTGGGGCCCACCAGTGCAGTTGATTATTGGGGCCCGCCAGTGGAGTTGATTATTGGGGCCCACCAGTGGAGTTGATTCTTAGGGCCACCAGTGGAGTTGATTCTTGGGGCCCACCAGTGGAGGGGATTCTTGGGGCCTACCAGTGGAGTTGATTCTTGGAGCCTCATCAGTGGAGTTGATTATAGGCGCACCCAATTGGGGTTGATTCTTGCGGATCACCAGTGGAGTTTATTCTTTGGGCCCACCAGTGGAGTTGATTCTTGGGGACCACCAGTGGAGATGATTCTGGGGCCCACCATTGGAGTTGAATCTTGGGGCCCACCATTGGAGTTGGTTCTTGGGGCTCACCATTGGAGTTGGTTCTTGGGGCCCACCAGTGGAGATGATTCTTGGGGCCACCAGTGGAGATAATTCTTGGGGCCCACCAGTGGAGTTGATTCTAGGGGCACAATGGTGGAGTTGATTTTGGGTGTCCACCCTACTCTACTATACATACTTCTTATACTCTGCCTCTTGTTTTTTGCCTCTTTCGCTCTGTCTTTCTGCCGCCTTTTCAAAGGATGTATATGCCATTTAAAAGAAAAGTCAGGTCTCCCATTCCCCCGGGCCCACCAGGGTTTTTCCTGTCCTCCTGTGGGTTAGTCCAAGACTGAATGTGTCCATATGGGTGAAGTCACATGGAGCAACTAGCCGCATGCAGCCAAACCATGCCGGGGTTTTATTTAAATTGATTGTGAACGGCCGCACAGTTTTGCCGGTGAACCGAAATTTCAATAATAAATCCGCGTGTCCATAAAATTTGTTCTTGCTCACACGATTTTGTGGTTAAATCTGCTGCTCACCAGTAAAAACCACGTCCACCACCAATAGGCATTTCTTTCATCACATTTAACCGACCACTCCATGTGACCTTACCCTTAGGACATATTCTCATCAAATCCACGTCTAGAAACTCTAAGGAAATGTCTACTTTTAAATGTAGGCGCAGATTTCAGTGTGTTTTTATGTGGATAAGCCCTAATTCATTGGAGCTATCCCGTGTCTCGGCTCTGATCACTATTGTCACTTCTTTTTTTCCTCGAATTGCAGACTTAAAATTTACGGCCCAAAAATTCCCTAACGTCTATAGCCCAGTGTGTGCACTGCAGCGTGCATTTTTACATTCAAATAAATGGGGTTTGGATTTTGACATGCTCAGAATCCATTTCACATCCTATCTTGTGAACATACCTAATGGGCTTTAATGAAATCGACAGAGGAGAACCTGTTTTCCCAGAAGCACTTCCCTTGCTATTGGGCTGTGTCTGGTATTGCTGCTCAGCCCCCTTCATTTAAATACTGTAGTACTGATCATGGACAGGTGTGCTGCTGTTTCTGGCCTAATTTTTTTTTACCCAGGACAACCCCTTTGATATCCAATGCAGCCCAACACCACCTGTATAAGTGGAAAGTGGCAGGCCAGCTAAAAAAGGTTGAGGATCTCCACATTATGAATGAACCATTGACTTCAATGCATGTTGTTTAATGCTTCATGTGAGAAAGTGTTAACCGTCAGTGGACAACCCCTTTAATGTTACCAGCATGAGATCTAGGGTCCAGGTAGGTGGGAATGATGGGCCTTATATATGAAAACTGTCTAGCAGTAAGCCTGCTTTCACACAGCGCAGTTTTGGTGCCGTTTTAACTGCGCTCCAATTATATGCCTCCTTTCACTTATCTAAACTGGTTGGAAAGTGAATAATCAATTAGTGTGTTTGTATCCACAGGACTTCACACACAGTCATTGATTATTTACTTGAAACACCTTTCTGAGCAATTTAGACAACGGAAAGAAGCTTGCTGGTAATAAAGGCAGTTTAATTGGAGCGCAGTTAAAAAAATTATAAAAAAACTGCACCAAAACTGGGCTGTGTGAAAGCACCCTAAGACAGTCTTTGTTGCCTATAGCAACTAATCAGAGTCCATAGCAACAATCAGAGCTCATATAACCAATCAGAGGCTATAGTAACCAATCAGAGCTCAGCTTTCATTTAACAGAATGCGATGGAAAAATAAAAGCTGAGCTCTGATTGGTTGCTATGGACTCTGGTTGCTATGATCTCTGGTTGCTATGGACTCTGGTTGCTATGAATTCTGATTGGTTGCTATGAGCACTGATTGGTTTCTATGGACTCTGGTTGCTATGAACTCTGGTTGCTATGGGCTCTGGTTGCTGTAAACTCTGATTGGTCGCTATGGGCTCTGGTTGCTGTGAACTCTGATTGGTCGCTATGTGTTTGGTTGCTACGAGCTCTGATTGGTCGCTATGGGCTCTGATTGGTAGCTATCGGCAACAGAGACAGTCTTACTGCTAGCCACAGTTTACATACATAAGGCCCGATGTGTATTTTGGAGAAACAAGAGCTGGCCATGTGCAGTACAAACCATCAAGAACATAGTGATGTCTTTTAACATGTGAATCCCCATTAAGAATTTGAGCTCTTGGACTTTTCCTAAATCGCTTCCCTTCTGGCTGTATTTTCTCCTGTTGCTTTTTTTTGTCTATTTGTGTAAAGATCCAAACTATATACTGAAGTGTGACTGTATTTTTCTTGCAGCAAACAATTTGGTTTGCAGGATGCTTCTCGGCCCCCTTTCTTCAGATCTAGGTTACAGATCATATTCATCTGTGGTTTGGCAAATGTTGTGATTCTTTATAATACTTCATTTCATTTTCACTCATCATCCTGTAGTCGTAACCTATAAAACATAGAAGAATACGAGTAGTCCTAGAGTTTGACTAAACCTCACAGCAATCCAAAATTCGGCACCTGTCTTTATTCGGTTCTAGAGGAACAGAGAGACAGTGTTCTGCGAAAAATTACAATCATAAAAAAATGTCCTTCTGTTTTGTCTGTATAAAGGGGCTGCGCCCCCCATGTCCGGCCCCGGACTTGACCTCAAGGGGCGACATGTATGAACGGGGCTGTGGCAGGAGTCTGGCATCTTTTCAGCCCGAGCACTAGCACAGCCCTGTTTGCTATTTGTTTAATCAGCTGCACTCCTGTATCAGGTGCATTACAGAGCGCCGCCGGCAGTTTGTAATGCACCTGAGATTGGGGGCTGTGCTGCAGCTGGGGCGCACTACAACCGTATGAAGCTACACATTTATGAAAAGAGGACGGCAAATCCAGGCGCGTTACTGCTGGAACAGGTAGAGCACTTTAAAAGTGGTTTACCTGAGCCAGAAGTGTCACTTTGTAGCTAGAAAGCGCTAAATCTATGACCCGCAGTAGAACAGGTTCATAGATTCAGGCGCATTCTACGCTACTAATGTACGCAAAAATAATGGCACTGGGGCCATTTTTAATACGCATAAAAGTAGTGTAAAATGCACCTTAATCCATGAACCCGGTCTACTGATTTCTAGCGCAAAAACGACACTTCTAGCTCAGGTAAACCACTTTGAAAGTGCTCTACCTGTTCCAGCAGTAATACGCCTAGAAATGCCGTACTGAAGCTATAAGTGTGTAGCTTTGTACGGTTGTAGTGCGACACACCTTCAGCACGCCCCCCAATCTCAGGTGCATTACAAAGTGCTGTGGGCGCTCTGTAATGCATCTGATACAGGAGTGCAGCTGATTAAAAATATAGCGAACAGGGCTGTTTTCGGGCTGAAAAAACCCTAGACTGCTGGTGCAGCCCCGTTCATTCATGTCCCCCTAAATGTCTACATGAGCTTGTTTGTAAACATGGGGACACATAGCTGTACAAAGGAGCTATAGACAAATACTGAATGTTTAAATTCAGAATACTTGGAAAAAGTTCCATCATGCTCTAATACACATGTGTCAAACTCAAGACCCGGGCCCGAATGTACCCCGCCCTGGTCATTTTATGTGACTCATGAAAACTTAGAGTGAGAAGAGGTGGACAAAGTCCGGACGCAGAAGGACCAGCTCTTCACTTTCTCTAGAAGACTTAGCCGGTTTGGCAGAGGTGGCGGTGCCAGCACAGAGAGCAGGTGCCATATTGGATTCTCAGCTATATCGTGCACCTCCACACCGCTCTGTTCAGCACTTCACAGACAATGGCACAGCTCTTCCAGCCCATCCAGACAACATAGGAACCCTCCAAGGCTCTCTTGAGTGCAACCATAGTGCTGATGTGGAACTAGGTGAAAATGAGTTTGACACCCGTTCTCTAATGCACTTAACATAGAACAATCCATGATTGTAAAAGTATGCCAAAAAAGTAAAAAAAAAAATCAGCTCACCCAATGTGAAAATGTTGAATTGTTGCATGGAAAAAGTCCTGAAGTATGACAATAATTGGATCTTAAAGTCACAAGAGGAGATGTCACAGTTCACCCTTTCACCTCCCTGCACAGTGACTTATTCCCAGGTCACAGAGCATGACTAGAAAACTCTCCTATAGAAGTCAATAGAACTGAGTCAGTCTTAAAGGAGTTGTCTCGCTACAAAGAATATCTTTCAAAATGTAGGGAACACAAAATAAAGACATTTTCCAAATATATTGCCTTGTTCATCTGTTTTTGTCAAGGAGATACAAGTGAATTTATCACCTCCCTGGCTATT
Source organism: Phyllomedusa bahiana (assembly GCA_025379985.1). Classification (NCBI taxonomy): domain Eukaryota; kingdom Metazoa; phylum Chordata; class Amphibia; order Anura; family Hylidae; genus Phyllomedusa; species Phyllomedusa bahiana. Next base: position 104,244 of record JAODAL010008906.1, read on the forward strand.
TCTGTTCCCTCAGTGACCGACCTGTAAACATCTCTCCCCCCTGCTGTTTGTACTATGTGATAGCAGTGAGTGATGTCATCACACAGGTCGCGGCAGCTCTGTGCTGGCCAGCAGTAAAAAGCTTGATTTATCTAAAGTAAACAGCACTAATTAGGGCTTTTGTCTGTAGATAAGATAAAAACTCCTGCTAGCAGTTCTGGAGAGCTTCTGAGCTAACTTAAACTAATTAGCAGAATGAAAACACAGAGTTGAATACACCACAGAGCTGTATTCAAATTACAGTCAGTCTGACCAGGAAGTGACAGAGTATTTCATTCATGCATCCTATGAAACTCTGTAGGGAGACAACCCCTTAAAGTCTCCTATGTGCATGAAGCTGCTATAAAACATCTCTTTGACAGCTGTTAAAGCAGTGCAAACAAGGCCTAGTGCCCAAAGTGAAAACTGCAAGACTTAAGAATTATTAAAAAAATATTGAAAGTGATATGAAAAATTAAAAACAAAAACAACCAAAAATTCCTAAAAAAATGTGTTTAATATAATAATGGGACTTAAACAATCACTGATTTTTTTGATGACACATTCCCTTTAAATGCATACTGTCCATAAGAACAGGCCTGGTAAGGAACTCTACATTCACTATTTTGCCATAGGCAAACTTAAACTCTATCAGTTCTCAATCTACAAAACACTAAAACGTAACTTTTATTATATACTTAACCTCTATACACACTATTTAAAACCCTGATTTCTAACCTCTCAATTTTTCCCGTCCTACTTCTGAAGGAATAGCTCCCTTTCCATTATCAGGTCTGGTGGAACCCCACCTACTAACAGGAAAACCTTATATATACAGTAATTTACTAACTCCAGTAAGGGATCCCAAGCATCCTACTTGGGCAGTCGTCCCTAATCTAATGGACATAAAACATATAAGACTTCTATGTAACACCCTCTGCAGCGGGTGATACTTTGTAGACAGAGGTGAGAAATCAAAATTTAAAATGTCATGCCTGACCTCCCCAACATGTTTCACCAGCTAAACTGGCTTCATCAGGGGTAAGAGGTCCCATTTTTTTTTAGATTATTTGGTAAGGAACTCGTCGCAGACATCCCATTATGATGGTGTGTACTGGTTGCATTAGGGGAATGAAACGTTAGCGTTTTATAGAATTTAAAATTTACAAAAACCTAAGACAGCAAGAATCTACTGTTTGTGCTGTGCTTGTAGAGTAGTGCTCTGTATGATGATATAGCTAATGGATTGTCTTCTTTATTCAGGAACCGAAGAAGTCAGAAAATGTGACTGGTGTAGTGTTTGACTTCGATTTAGTAAGTATTTTTTACATTCTTGGGTTTTGCTTTATAAAAGTGAGGGCTTGTCCCTACGCCATGGTTTTTTAGTCGGGTTTTCAAACCGACATGCACCGCTCCCCCATACACTTATAGAAAATCCGTTCAACAGTCCCCACTGAACGGATTTTCCGCCGAATGGTATTTGACACCGAAATACTATTTCGGGCAGAAGATGAACATGTGGGTGTGAAGGGGGATGGCTTGTATCCACAAACCGCAGACAAAAGCCGTTCCCCTATGTGCCAAAAAAAGACTAAATACCTGTCGGAAAATCCGACCGGTATTTGGTCTTTGCTGTGGGAACGTACAGTACATGTGCGGGGTCTTCAAAAATGTATTTTAGAAACATTTATAGGGGCAGCTATATTGTAGACATATAATATAGCTGTACTGTACTAACTGTGCAACGTGATGTGTGTACTTTACTGAGGCTACAATGGATGAGTACTAAAGGTCAGAAGATTAGCATACAGCCCTCTTTCTAGGAGAAGACCAAAATACCCAAGAAAAGTACCTCAATAGAAGGATTAATGTGAACATTTTCATGTGTGTAGTTGTCAAAATGGACATGTCAGTATTTACAGAGGGAGAGAAGCTGAGCTCTGTGATATATATGGTTATATGATAGAGGAGAGAAGCTGAGCTCTGTGATATATAGGGTTATATGATAGAGGAGAGAAGCTGAGCTCTGTGATATATAGGGTTGTATGATAGAGGAGAGAAGCTGAGCTCTGTGATATATAGGGTTATATGATAGAGGGAGAGAAGCTGAGCTCTGTGATATATAGGGTTATATGATAGAGGAGAGAAGCTGAGCTCTGTGATATATAGGGTTATATGATAGAGGAGAGAAGCTGAGCTCTGTGATATATAGGGTTATATGATAGAGGAGAGAAGCTGAGCTCTGTGATATACAGGGTTATATGATAGAGGAGAGGAGCTGAGCTCTGTGATATATAGGGTTATATGATAGAGGAGAGGAGCTGAGCTCTGTGATATATAGGGTTATATGATAGAGGAGAGGAGCTGAGCTCTTGGATATATAGGGTTATATGATAGAGGAGAGAAGCTGAGCTCTGTGATATATAGGGTTATATGATAGAGGAGAGGAGCTGAGCTCTGTGATATATAGGGTTATATGATAGAGGAGAGAAGCTGAGAAATAATGGAAATATCTTCTTTCTTTTTTCAGCCAAGACCTGATGAATTAGACTTGAGATGTGTAACGGTCCTCATAGTGGGCGCTGGAAGTCGGGGGATGTGCTATACTTACTATGCTGCGAACTTCCCCAAAAGAATGAAGGTAAAGAACAGCAAATGACCAATTGTGGGTCATAGCGAATAAACTTTTTATTATTAATATTATTATTATTTATTTTAAAGCACCATTGATTCCAGGGCGCTGTACATTCAATGGGGGTTACATACATAACATAAGTCAAACAGTTACAATAGTGATGATAAATGACTAACAGCTGGTACAGAGGGAGAGAGGACCCTACCCGCGAGGGCTTACAATCTACAAGGAGGGGGAAAGAGACAGGAGGTGAGGGGCAGATGTGTTTCTGGGGTGGTACAGTGGCAGCAGGGTTATTGGAGGTTATAGGCTCCTGAAGAAATGAGTTTTCAGGTTGCTTTTGAACTTGGTGAAGGTGGAAGAGATATGTTGGGGCAGTGAGTTCCAGAGAATGAGGGAAGCACGGGAGAAGTCTTGGAGACGGTTATGTTAGGAGCTGGTAAGGGGAGAGCAGAGAAGGTCCTGTGAGGAGCGGATATTGCGAGAGGGGAGATATCTGGAGATTAAGGCAGAGATGTATGGAGGGGAGAGGTTATGGAGAGCCTTGTAGGTCAGGGTTAGTAACTTGAAGTGAATTCGCTGGGCAATGGGCAGCCAATGCAGGGATTGGCAGAGGGGAGAGGCAGAGGAGTAGCGAGGATCCTCCCTATAGGTAGTGTTAGATTGGGTTGACATCTGTGGCAGAGGTTCTATTCGGAGCTTCCATCACAAAGGTGGCGCTTGGGCTATTATATGATGGACACCAATGGCACCCGATGGACGCCACTGACAACAATGGGGCCGTTAAGTTTCCATCATGTTATCTGTCATTTTAATGGGAAAAATAATGCTGCTTGTTGTATATATTTTTTCCATATTTTATTAATTATTCTATGACGATGTTGATGGTGAGATTGGGGGAGATTGTTGGAGATCATTGTTTGACCTGCAGCTGTCTTATGTGTATTGACAATCTTGGCCTGAAATCCTCTGCTGTCAGTCGCAGGCTGCTGCCCTATCCTTATCCATGCTTCTTAGGGTAAGAATACACAGGACGGCCACAGCATGACCAGTAGTCCTGCCTCCGATACATCTACCAACGACCGCACAAGATGGCTGACATCTCATGTGGTTATTGGAGAATGCATCAAAAGCAGGTCTATCGGCCTCGCCACGGCCACATCATCTATTACCAACTGCGGCTCAGTCTGTTCAGATTGACTGCTGTGTGTCAGCACAAGCTCACCACAAACTCTTTAGGCCTTCAGTTCAGGCTGGGCTGATTTCTGTTACAGCAGGGACACAATTATTCTACACTAGAAATGTTAAGGATAGGCCATGTGTGTAAAAACCTGGAAAACCCTTTTATTACTTAAAGGGATTGTCCACTTTTGCAAAACCAATGTTCATATATCTTAGTAGGCAATTCTTGGTAAATAAAGATGGGTCCTCGTTTCAGGATCCTTATCTTTTGGGCAGAGTGGAGAGCAATTAGGGTATGTTCACACCATGTGTACATACCCTTTTTTGGATCCTAAAAAAAAGCACATCCAAAATTGCTTCGTAAATCGCATCCAACACACATCCAACAACAGCTGCGTGTTTGGCTGCATATTGGCGGCAGCAGGATCGCACCCTATAGTTTCAAATAGGGCGTCTACTGCGTTTAACGGATCAAGAATTGACATGCCAATTCTTTGAACGAATACGAAAGACACATCAGAAAGACGAAAGTAACACGTATAGGTGATCACTCGTCTGAACACCAATACCTGTTTTACATTAAAAGCAATGGAAATCACACTGCACATTGTTAGATGTGTGTTTGGGTCTGTTTAGGGTCCGAAACACGGATCCAAACACTCATCTATAAGCAAATGTAAACACGGAGTCAACACACTATGTGAATATACCCTTATAAAGAGTGTCTCTAGCTCTGGATGAACCTGTCGTGCCTTAGGTTTTGTCTACATGACAAAAGTAAAATACCATCGGATTCTGTTATAGAAACTGACCGGTATTTTACAATCGTTTTTTAACCAAGTTTTTGCCATGGATTTTGCAGTCGGTTTTCGTTTTCCGGCAGATTATAGAATGTTCTTAGTTTTTTTTTTTTAAACTTGTTTTTATTGCAAACACCAATAGTGTACTGTAAGGCCCGGTTCACACGGCTTATTTGCCGACGGATTGGCGCCGTATTCCGCGCCGGATTTGCGCTTCAATACGGCGCCAATCCGTCGCAGTCATTACGGTAATCCACTGCTCTCATAGAGAACAGTGGATTCCGTCGCTCCTCCCTGCTCGGCAAATCCGCCGCGGGGGGAGAAAGTGACATACACATTATTTACGGCGCGGACGTGCCGTAAACAATGCATTGTCTATGGGGCCGGGAGCGGCGCCTCCGCCGCGCTCCGGCCCCGCCCCCGCCCCGCCCCTTATTCACGGCGGATTTGTGAGCTCAATACGGCGCACAAATCCGTCGGGAATAAGCCGTGTGAACACGGCCTAAATCTCGTGGCATCATGAGCCAATAACAAATACATTGGTACAATACAAACATGAATTCAGTAGGGCATGTCTTAGGTCCTGTGGTAGCAGGTGTCCATAAGAACAGATAGACGGAATACAACCATAGATTCAATAAAAAATCCTTGGAGTCCTGTGGCAGTTTAAGTCCATTATAGACATACATAGAGCACGTACTAAATCTTGTGGCAACATGAGTCTGTAAAAGCGTATAGATATAACTCTAGCATGTATTCGATAGAGGATACATTAAGTTTTGGGGCAGCACATGTCCACAGGAACACTTAGCTGAAATACAAGCAGACATTTAATATAGGCGCTATTGAATCTCGTGGCAGCCTGGGTCCATGAAACCACATAGATAAAATCTATGTATGTGTTCAATGAAACTCGTAATAAATCTTGTGGCAACTGGAACCCATAAAACTATGTGTAGATAGCCCCTGCGTGCCTTCCACATGGCATATATTAAGTCCCGTGGCCATAGGAGCCCTTCAAAGCATATAGATGAAACACCAATTAAAAGAATGAGGCTCGGTCCGTATCTCAGTCTGCTCATTTAGCATACATGCCAACTCTCCTGCTTTTGGCGGGGGGGTCGCGCTATTTGGGGTCCCCCCCCCCCGCCCTACCGGCAGAGTTGGCAAAACTCCCGCCGCCTGCTGGCGGCGGGGGTTCTTTAAATGGCCGTGGCGACAGAGTAGCGCTGGTGCGCTACTCTGGCGCCGCCGGGCCGCTCCTACAGGCGGGTGAAGCAGCCGCTGCGCCCGCTTCACCCGCCCGGAGTCTCGCTGTGCAGGGAGGAGGCAGGAGGGATCGCTCCCTCCTCCCCCCTGTATGTACGGCGCCGGAGCGCGCCGTACATACTGGTCAGTGTCGCAGGGGGAAGTGACGCGCGGCTGCACTCACTTCCCCGGAGGAGATCGTCCGGAGTGGCCGCGCTGCAGGAGCCTGGTCAGGTGAGTGGCTTTTATTATTTTATTTTTAGGGGGGCACTACCTGGCAACAGAGGGGGCACTACCTGGCAACAGAGGGGGCACTTCCTGGCAAACAATGGGGGCACTCCCTGGCAAACAATGGGGGCACTACCTGGCAACAGAGGGGGCACTACCTGGCAAACAATGGGGGCACTACCTGGCAAACAAGGGGGGCATCACCTGGCAAATGAGGGGGGCACTACCTGGCAAACAATGGGGGCATCACCTGGCAAACAAGGGGGGCAACTACCTGGCTAACAATGGGGGCACCTACCTGACTAACAATGGGGGCACCTACCTGGCTAACAGAGGGGGCATCTACCTGGCTAACAGAGGGGGCATCTACCTGGCTAACAATGGGGGCATCTACCTGGCTAACAAAGGGGGCACTACCTGGCTAACAATGGGGGCATCTACCTGGCAACAGAGGGGGCACTACCTGGCAACAGAGGGGGCACTACCTGGTTATGGGGGGCTACTACCTGGCTATAAGGGCATCTACCTGGCTTTCTTCCAAAGCCGTTATGCAGTTAGGTGGAGTGGGTGTGGCTTTTTTGAAGGGGCGTGGCACACAGACAAGATGGGTGTGTCCATGCAAATTTTTGCCGCGGCGCGATATGCGCGTGGCCCACTACAATCTCCTGCTTTTTCAATTTCAAAAGTTGGCAACTATGTCATTTAGGCTAGTTCCGAGCTCTCTGCGCCGTTCTGCTTGTCGCTGGTTGTGAATATCCATGGAAATCTGTGTCTTAATCTCCCGTCCTAGCTCAATCTTCATATTCATATACACCAGTGTGTTAGCATTTTAAATTTAACTTATAACAAACAGCAAACGTGGGAAGGGGGGGGGGGGAGGATGGGCAGACAAACAAGTGGGGGACCTACCTGCGATCCAGACACCCGACGCACAGAGTAGAGGCTTAGGGACATAATACACACCTTTATCTTTGAACTATGTGTGTGATATTAGATGTGCTGGGTCTAACGATTGATTAGCCAGATAGCATGTGGTGAATTCAAAGCAGTTCTTTATTTTTGTTCTAATGCGTGTGGGTAGGAGGGCAATAAACGGTGACCATGTTTGAAAAAAAAAGTTTGTCTTCGCCTGTCCTTTTGTTGTGCTGCCTCAATCCAATCCATTCTGAATATGTGAGACAGTTTGTCTAGAAATAGTTTAAGAGTGGGCGGACCCTGCTGAATCCAGCACTGCGAGACAGACTTTCTGGCTGCTGACGCTACATAAAAAAAGAAGTCGTTTTTGAAAATTTGGGAGTGAGGTGCAATCCTGTGGAAATATCCCAAATAATGCCCACGTGTCTGAATTAGGGCAGCTTGGTGATAGATTTCTGATGGTGAAAGAGTGAATTGTGGACCAGAAAGCCCGTATCGCGGGGCAAGACCAGAGGCAATGCAGCAGATCTGCATGTGGGGATTGGCATTTTGGGCACGCATGAGTGTCTGAGTTTCCCATCAAGAAGCCTCTGTGTGGGGAGACATATGATCTGTGGACAATCCTAAAGGCCATCTCCCAATATACCATAGACGGTAGATATTTAGCCACTTGTGTAAGCGAGGTGAAGAGAATATCAGGTGTCAAGGAGGGTGTCTTTTTTGTCCAATATGTGAGACCACTCTGTATTCTGGAAAATTCTAAAGGTGTGTGTATTAAAGTTTGGAATCTTTTTTTTTTTTTTTTTTTTAAACATATTTTATTGGGTACAATAAACATGTAACATTATACAGTGCCAAAATAATTCTTTAACATACAGAATGTAATTGCTTTGTATGTACCTATTTTACAATTGCATACATAAATTTATACATGCGATAAACATTGTCGTAAAGCAGAAATATTAGTATCGTTGATGCTTACTTTGTCTCTTTTCCTATCCAATCCTGCTCAACTGAGTTTGATTAATATGCACATAAATTCGACCAGATACATGCAAGTAACCTTCTAAAATTTTCTAGTTAAACTCGAACTTAGAACTTAACCCAGCCAGGAGCAAAGTAGAGAGAAAACTGTTGCGACTACTGTCTTCAGATACCGCATATGATGTATGAGACTCAGGCTAGAGCGAGTGGTCCATGGTGGTGTATTATAAACATATAATATTTTTCCCAAAGTGAAGTTCCTGTCGAAATCAGTATATTTTACATTTGCAGTCTACCCAAAGACCCCGCCTGGGCTTCCACTAGAAACCAAGTAGTGTATTGAAAAACATTAACTAGTCTTTCTACTTCTGATTGTGTATAAAATTTTTCCAAAAACACTCTTCATTTCTTAAAAAAATTGCTAGTCATAGTTTCCTTATGTCGTTCTGTATACATTTGGTCTGCAATCGCATATATCTTAGTTTGCTCAATTATCATTGAGATGTCTGGAACCTTATTTTCCAGCCATAGTGATAATAGACCTCTTTTAGCGACCAGCAAAATAATATGTACTATTGCTGGAATTTTGGGCTTGGATCTCGTTTGTGTTTCTTGTTCTACACTATCATTTCCATGCAATAGAAATGTAACAGGGGACAAGTTTAGTTGTGCACTGCCTAAGGATGATAGCAAGTCTTTAACCGCTATCCAATACTTATGAACCATGGGTCCGGTGTGGAATCTTGTGAGTAGTCGTTTTGCCCATTGGGATTCTGGTGTGATTTTGAGGAAGGGGTCATTCCAGTCTGAACCTCCTAGGTTGTTTATGACTGCCGACATGTAACTACATGCCTGTAGATAATAAAAGGGATGAGGGCCTATTGTCGGGAATCGAAGTTTGGCCTCATTGAACAGATATGGGCGTTTCTCAGTAACGTCTATAAGATCCGCTTTTCTACGTATCCCAGTGGCCTGCCATTCTTTAAATTTAGTCGGTGGTTTGCCCATGTGAAAGTTCGGGTTATCCATGAAAGGTATTAAAAGGGAGTAATTTGGGTTTAGACCTAATATCTGTCTTGCTTTTGTCCATGCTCGCCAGGCAGCCATAATTAGCGGGTTTTGCGTTTGCTCTGGTGGGAGGTGTTGGTAAGGGAGATGCAAGAGACTAGTTAGCGAGATACAGGGAGAAAACTGTTGATCTAAGTTGGGGTCTGTGAAGGTTCTAACATGGGCTATCCAGTCTCCCACTATTCTCAGTATATCTGTATATATCTGGATCTTCGGGAAATTTATACCCCCATTGGAGCGGCGCTGGTTCAAGACAATCATACTTGTGCGAGGCCTGCGGTTATTCCAGATAAATGTCCGGAACAGGCCATTAATTGCTCGGATTTCCTTAGGCTTGAAATACAGTGGTAATGATTGTGATATATAAAGCAGTTTGGGGAATGTGATCATCTTGACCAAGTTTGCCCTTCCCAATGGGGACAAAACCAACCCCTTCCATGAAAAGCCGTTCTATCTCTTTTAGAAGAGGGGTAACATTATATTTATAAATTTGGCTGCATTGTCTGGGTATGAGGACCCCGAGATATGAAAGTGGCTGGCTTTGCCATTTGAATGGGTAGTGTACGGACCAGCGAGGGTTGGACGGTCCCCTCAAGAGTAGGTCCTCCGATTTATCCTCGTTGACCCTGAAGCCCGACAGGGAGCCATATAGTCTAAGGTGTTCTAGTATCCCAGGTAGGGTACGCTCCGGGTCTGTGATATATAGCAGAATATCATCTGCAAAGGCAGAGATTTTAATTTGTTTAGAGCCAATTCGGATGTTCTTAGTTTTTTGATCGGATTTGAAATTCGACCTCAGAGAATCTGAGCTATGAAGACTACAGCTCGGATTTTCTATTGAGGTCTACGGGGATGATTTACAGTCAGATTTTTTTTTC
>JAODAL010008907.1:0-77500 GCA_025379985.1 Phyllomedusa bahiana
TGGAGTAAGGAGTGTGATGTCCTAGATGTAGATGACCCTGCTTACACGGCTACATACATCGGCCAACATCTACCCTTTACAAAAAAAAACTGTTGCGCTCTCAATTTGTCACATTATTATGACCACCAGCTAATAGGTAGAGTAACCGTTGTGTACAGCATGGACGGGCTGGGAATGACTGTAAGGGGGAAAGGATGTACATGGAATTACTTGGTGATGCTCTTCCCAAACCCGGGTTTGGGCATTTTTTAGCTGTTAACATGTCGCATTGTCTTGCTGAAAGGTTCTGTTGATCCCAGGGAAGACAATTGCTTTTTATGGATTTATGTAATATGCATGGATGGATTATACCCATATTGGTTGAGAGTGTCTGCCACATGGATGAGTGGCCCAGAGAAAGCCACAAATACATCCCCAGACCATAACGCTGCCTCCACCAGCTTTTGTTCTTCCAGCAATGGTTCAGGGTGTTTTTTTTTCGTTTTCCTTTTCTGAATCCAACATCCAACGTTCATGAAGGGAACACTTTTTCCACACAGAGGTCCCCAATTCTGACACTGCCATGAACGTTGAAGCCTATTCTGGTGACGTAACTTGGGGAGTAGAGGAGCAGTGACCATCCATCTGCTCCAGAGCCCCATACACAGTAGGTTTAACGTAAAGTGTGTTAGACAAATGTCTGGTAGCCCCCTGGGTCATTTTGGCGGTGAGCTGCTCCATGTAAATGGCCACCATCGCCCATTATTTTTTCCCCCATCAATGGCTCATGGTGCTCCACGGATTTCATGTCAGACCTTGAAAGAAGGTCCTAATCATGTGACTTGATTGTGTGAATGAATATATATAATGTATGAACGTGTGTGGGGCCTCTGTATATTTAAGCCAAAAGATACTTTCCCAAAGGGGTTAGCTGGCATGTGGGACAATTGTATAGGTGAGCTGTTTTTTTTGGTTGTATAGTGTAAAAATGTATATATAATATGTTTGGTATATAAAAATATAATATAAAATATATAAATTTGCATTTTTTGGATGCAATTTTGTGTATATAAGAGATTTTTTATTTGTTTTCATTTTTGTTGTGTTTTTCCCCCAGGGCTTGGGTCGGCCAAACCCAAACCCCGACTCCAACTCCTCAATTTTCCCAAACCTCCCGACTCCTGACTCCCCATACACGCGCAATGTTTTAAGTAAACTTTACTGTATAAAAAATGGAACATCCGGTGTTTATCACCATATACAATAATCAAACTAAATTTTGTTTTGAACAACACGAAAAGCAAAAGGGGAACAATGTTTTTATCTTTTTAACACTTTTGGAGAATTTTAAGGAAAACTGTATTTTTTCCCATCCAAGTCCAGTCTGCAACCCCAAAATTGGGGAAAGTGTAGAAAAAGGACCTGGACAGATTTTTTGGTCAAGAATCTTGAATCTTATTCAATCCAAAGGTTCAGGCAGTAATTGAAAAACCCAAAAGGGGGTTTCCCAAACCTAACAAAATAATAAAAATCAACAATTTTTGTTTTTAGGAGCAAAACTGTAAAATGCAATTTTTAAGGGAATTGCAAACTAACGACTAAATACTTGCAATTTAATTTTAATAAGATTTTAAATACTGTATATAAAATTCAGATTTTATGTACAAAGCGAATTTCAAAAAACCCCGGTTTTAAAAAACGCGGCCCTCCCCTTTGGAACTACAACTCCCCCTCAAGCCCACGTTCAGATTAACAAAATACAGATGGGGGGGTTTAGTTCCCAACACTGGAGGGCCGCAGTTTAACACCTTGCTGTATTTGGGGGGAGAAAATTTGGCCAAAGCACAAATTCCAAAAAATTTTTACCATTTTGCTTTTCCCGTGAAAAAAATTTTTATTGGATAGACTTTTGGACACACAAAAAAAGTAAAATGCAAAACACTGCGAACATTTGTGAAGTCTCTGAATTTGTTTGAGAAAAATTTTTGCCTCCATCAGATCCTGCATACATTAAACCCCACATCTGATCCATTATTTTCCCAGGCAGGAAAAACGGCCCCTTCCCACACTAACTTCGGTTTGGGGGCAAAGGGGGTGACCACAGGGTCAACATTTTCTAACCCAAATTTTTCAGTGTTAAAGGAAAAATTTCCTCAGCCACAAATTTAAATTTTTGATGAACTCTTCTACTTGAAAAAAGCTGAGAACTGTTTTGTCATGGACAGAATCTTTTCCCTTGGGGGCAAACGTTTGCCTTCTCCATGTCCCTCAATTACACTCCCATGTGGGTAAGGCAAAAAGGGGTATTGGGGGCATTTGCACTGGGCCGGGAAACCCCCAAATTTCCCCTTGGCCCCTTTGCACTGCAAACGAACTAACTTGAACCAACCGTATTATAAAATTTTTGGGGGTTTTTGGTCCATTTTTATGACAACTCCGACTCCTGCAAAATAGGCCCCCCGACCCACACCCTGGTTTTCAAAATAGAAGTGTGTGTGGTATGAAAAATTTATATGTATATATATATAAAAATTATATATATATATATATATAAATATATATATATAAATTAAAATGCAGGGGTTCATATTTTTGTGTTTTATAGAGAGCAAAGTGTATGTACTTGGGGTAATTTTTTTTTATATTTTGTGTATATATACAAATCCCTGGGCCCAAAAGTTTTTTTATATTTTACCCCAAATATTAAATTTTCACATTATCGTTTTTCCCTCTGGGTTTTTTTTTTGTTTTTGGGGGCAAGTTTTTTTTTTCACATACAAAAAAATACAAGTGCAAAACCCTTTTTCGATTAAAAAAAAGCTTTTAAATTTACAGTTTGAATGAGTTTAATGCAAACAAGTCAATATTTTTCAGTTTGACCCTTTCTTTTTTCAGGACCCCCCCTGCAATTCTTCCCCGGCATTCTCTCAATCAACTTTTGGGGGCCAAAAACCCTTTACTGGTACTTTCCAAACTTGCACAATCAAGCTTTTCATTTTTTTCACAATGTGTTTGGTTTTTTTTTTGTCCCCCCCTCTCTTGATGATTGGGATTAAATTTTGGGGGGGTTTTTTTGGCCCTGGACCCAAAATCTCTATGTTTTGTTCCCTGAGCCATTTAGTTTACCTTTTCTTTATGGCAAGGGTGCTTTCCCTCAAGCTGGAAAAGGCATTGTTTGATCACCAAACTGCTCTTGGAAAGGTTGGGGAAATTTTTTCTTTAGGGCATTCCCGTACCATTCTTTATTCATTGGGGGTTTTGTTTTTTTGGCAAGACTTAGAGAGGGCCCATTCCCCTTTACTGGAGAAGCAACCCCACACAAAGAAGGGTTTTGATGCTTTACAGTTGGGCATGAGACAAGACTGGTTGGGATCGCTCACCTTGTTCCCTTTTCCGAACAACTGTTTTACCAGATGTTCCAAACTTTGGAAAGGGGATTCAACCAAAGAAAATGAAATTTTAAAACCCCGTCCCCCACAGTCCACTCCCGTACCTTTGGCAAATATCAGTTTTGTCCCTGAAAGTTTTTTTTTTGGAGAGAAGTGGGTTCCTTTTTCTTTTTTCCTTGACAAACCCGGGCCCTTTTCTCCCTGGGGTTTTCCCCCGCCTTTACATGCAGCAAAATGCACCCCACCCCTGGGCCCGGGTGGGCCCTTCCCCGAGCCCAAGGGCCCCCACTGCGGGGAGGGCCCTTTCCGGGGAAACCCGAAAAACACTTTTAAAGAGGTCCTGGGCCCCTTGGGTGGCTTTCTTGGGCCCCTGGAGCCTTTTTTTTGGGAACCCAAAGGAACTCTCTCCTTTAATTCCTTGATGATTTCGATAGATTGTTTTACTGAGGGGCAACTTTCAAACTGGGGGTTTCTCCCTTTCCCCGTTAGGCCAGTTTTGGCAAATTCAATGAGAATGGGACGTTTTCTTTAGAATAAACCCTTTGGTTTTAAAAGGAAAAAAGAAACAAAGATGCCAAGCACCAGCCTCCTTTTTAAAGTGCCATGGGGTTTATTCTTTCTTAAAACATGACAGATTGACCCCCAGCCCCCGTCCCCCATCAACAAACCCCCACCTGTGTTAATGGAGCAAATCACGAAACGTGTTAGCTGGTTCCCTTTTAAAAAGGCCCGGGCCTGCAAAAGAAAATTGGAAAAGTGTTTTTTTGGGGGGAAAAAATTTAATTTTTTTAGGCCCAACCCCATTTACTTTGCAATTAATTTCTTGTTAACTGATCACTCTTTAAAACATTCGGATTTTATTCAAATTGCCATTTTAAAACCGATCAGTAAACTTTGAAAAAAAAAACATTTGATTCATTCTCAAAACTTTTGGCCATGACTGTAAGGAAAAAGTTTTTTGGGGTTTAATGTTTTGGGGTTTTGTGTATGTTAATTTTTGGTTTTTGGTGTTTTTTTTTTAAAAAATATAATATATATTTTTAAAAAAAAAATTTTTTAGTTTTTGTGATTTTGGGTGCATATTTTTTTGTATATATAGAATGGTATGTGGTTTTTAAAATTTTTTTATCTATAATTAAGGGGTTTTATAGAAACCCCTTTTTTTTCAATTTGTATACCCATATTTGTGTGTATGTATAGAGACGTGTGTATTTTTTGTGTATAGATTATTTTTTATAATTTTTTGTGTGTTTTATATATATTTTTTTTATAATATATAATATATATATATATATAAATGACACTTCCCGTACAATTTTTTTGTGGTTTTATTTGGGTGCTATTTTTTGATATATAAGAAAATTTATTTTTATAATTTGTCTACAATTGTGTGAAAAAAAGACGTGAAAATATTTATGTGTAGTGGGGTATAGAGACTTTTTTTTTGTATGTCCCCGTAAATTTTTTTTTAGAGATTTGGGTACAAAGCTTTGTGGGGTATAAAAAGACGTGTGTACTCTTTGTTTTAAATTAGGTGTATCCTCAAAAACACTGGTCGTGTGAGGGTGGCCCCCCCCTTGTCGCGGGGAGCGGGGCCCCGGCCTCGGCCGCCATCTTTTCTTTTATTGACCCTCAAATTTTGGGATACTGCGCTTTTTCCAAAATTTAAAAAAAACAAGGCGGCCCGAAAGGCAGCTGCAGCGGCCGCCCCTCCCCCACCTGCGCCCCTTTTTTCACGGTTTGGGGCTGTTCCCCAAATGCAACATTTTGCGGGCGTCCTCCTCCCCCCGCCCGGGGGGGGTCGGATTTTGGGGTCCCCCCCGGGGGAGGGGGAGCCCCCTGGGATTTGGGGAATAAGCGGAGGCTCCCCCCGGGCACGTGACCGGGGGGCCCCCCCTTTTAAAAAATCCTGCGGCCTCTTCCCAGGCTCCTGTCCCCTCGGGGGGCCCCTGCGGGTTTTTGTTTTTTGGGGCGGGGGGCTCCGTGCTCAGGGGGGTTTTTGTGTTGTGGGAGGCAGCGGGGTCCGTGCCAGGGGGGGGGGGTGTTGTGTGGGGGTTGGGAGCGGGCCCCCTGGGTCAGGGCGGGTGTTTGTGTGTGTGGGAGAGGCAGCGGGCTCCGGGCCGGGAGGGGGCCCCGGGTTTGGGGGTTGGGGGTGTGGGGAAGGGAAACCGGGCCCCCCCAGGTCATGGTGGTTTTGTGTTGGGTGTTTCCCCAAGCCCCCCCCTTGGGCCGGGGCCCCCACAGGGGGGCCCCCCCCCCCGGGGTTTTTACAGACAAACCCCCCCCCGGGGCCTTTTTCCTTCCCCAATGACCCCCCCCCTGGGCCCCCTTCCCCTGCCCCCCCCTGTTGGGCCCTTGTCTTCCCCGCACCCCCCCCCCCCCTTCGGCCTGTCCCCCTTTTTCCCTCCCCACCCCCTCCTCGGGGCCCCTTTACCCTTCCACCCCACCCCCCCCCCCCCTTCGGGCCTGTCCTCTTCCACATGCACCCCCCCCCCCCTTCCCCCCGGGCCTGTCCTCTTCCCCCATCCCCCCCCCCCCCCCCCTTCCCCCCCGGGGGCCCCGTCCTCTTTCCCCAGGGACCCCTTCCCCTCCACGGGCCTTTCCTCTTCCACATGCCCCCCCCCCCCCCCTTCCCCCCTCGGGGCCCGTCCTTTTTCCCACATTTGGGCCCCCCCCCGCCCCCCCCCCTCGGGCCTGTCCTCTTCCCACATTTTTTTCCCCCCCCCCCCCCTTTTTGGGCCTGTCCTTTTTCCACATGCACCCCCCCCCCCCCCCTTTCCTTGGGCCTGTCCTCTTTTCCCCATGCACCCCCCCCCCCCCCCCCGGGCCTGTCCTCTTCCCCCGGCACCCCGGCCCCCCTCCCCGGGCCTGTCCTCTTCCACATGCACCCCTGCCCCCCTCCTCGGGCCTGTCCTCTTCCACATGCACCCCCCCCCCCCCTTCCCCCCCGGGGCCCGTCCTCTTCCACATGCCCCCCCCCCCCCCCTCCTCCTCGGGCCCGTCCTCCCTTTCCAAAATGCACCCCCCCCCCTCCTCGGGGCCCGTCCCCCTTTCCCCATGGCCAAAAACCCCCCCCCGCCCCCCTCCTCGGCCGTCCTCCCTTTCCCCTTTCACCCCCCCCGGGGCCGCCCCCCCTCCCCCCCTGGGCCTTTTTCCCCCCTTCCACATTCAACCCCCTTTGGCCCCCCCCTCCCCCCCGGGCCTGTCCTTCCCTTTCCCCATTTCAACCCCCCCCCCCCCCCCCCCTCCCGGGCCTGCCCTCTTTTTTACATGCACCCCCCGCCCCCCTCCAAAGGGGCCCGCCCCTTCCCCAAAAAACCCCCCCCCCCCCCCCCCCTCGGCCTGTCCCCTTCCACATCCCCCCCCCCCCTTCCCCCCCGGGCCTGTCCCCCTTCCACATGCCCCCCCCTCCCCCCCCTCCTCGGGCCCCGTCCTCTTCCACTGCCCACCCCCCCCCCCCCCCCCCCCTCGGGCCTTCCCTTCCACAGCCCCCCCCCCCCCCCCCCTCCTCGGGGCCGTTTCCCTTCCACATTGCCCCCCCCTCCCCCCCCCCTCGGGCCTGTCCCTTCCACATGCCCCCCCCCCCTTTCCCCCCCTCGGGCCTGTCCTCCCTTCCCCATGCCCCCCCCCCCCCCCTTCCCCCCCCCGGGCCTGTCCCCTTCCAAAATGCAACCCCCCCCCCTTCCCTCCTCGGGCCTGTCCTCTTTCACAACCCCCCCCCCCCCCCTCCTCGGGGGCCCGGCCTCTTCCACAACCAAACCCCTCCCCCCCTTCCCCCCTTTGGGGGTTCCTCTTTTACACACCCCCCCCCCCCCTCGGGCCTGTCCTCTTCCACAACCACCCCTCCCTCTTCCCTCCTTGGACCTGGCCTGTCCTCTTCCACAACCACCCCCCCCTTTCCCCTTGGGGCCTGTCCTCCTTCCCCCCAACCACCCCCCCCCCCCCTCCTTTTCCCTCCTCCGGCCTTTTCAGCTGATGGGGGCCCCGGGACCCCTGTCCCCTCTTGGGCCCCCACTGAAAAAGAAAACCCCTAAAATTCCCCTTACAGTTTTCAATTTGAGCGGAGTAAAACAATCACATTTATTTCTTCTTTGTATGATTGAAAGTTTCCCCCCCCCGGGGGGGCCCCCTGGATTTAGAGGAGGGCCCGGCGTAGTCTGAGCTGGGGGTCGATTTGAAAAGTTACCCCCGGCGTGGAGCCCCGTGGGGGAAACGTGCCCTGGTATATTTGGAGGAAAAAAAGTGTATAAGGGTTTTTGGGATCAAAATTTTAGCCTATCCAAACCGGGGCCCCGTGGGCAGCTGTGTAATTTTATTCAAATCTTTAGGGAAAAAATTTTTTATTTCCATTGTTCTTATACAAAAAAACACACTGTATTGACTGACATGCTGAGCGTGACTGGAGCAGGAAGTGTTTGCTGCAGAAGTGTTCAAGTCCACAGCAAAATTTAGAAGCCAATGTGACCGCACAGGGCGCCCTGTGCATATAATGGCCGGTAATAAAATGGATTCACTTGCTTTGCTGCTTTCTGGTAAACATATGCGACCATAACACTGTGGCCGACTGCTATTCCCCCCCCCCCCTACCCAAAACAAAGCATGCCCGGCAGAAACGGACAAAGGTTTTTTTAATGGTTGCTCACCATGATCGGGTGTTCATGTCTAATTCCTTTTCCCAAAATGCAAAAATGAAAAATTTTGGAAGCTCCCCAAAAACTATTTACCAGACCTGCTTACATTGCGGGGTGTGGGAAACCAAAAAAGTGCCCTGGAACATCCCAAAAACCCCCCCCTTTTTTCCCCTACGACGCTACTTCCCCAATTTTTGGGGGGAAGGGGGTTTTTTCCCCAGGCAAAATGGGTGTCTATTAAAAAAAAAAAAAAAAATGCAAAATTGAAAAAGTACCTTTCATAAACCCTAAACAGAAGAACCACAGTACCGTACAACAGGCGTTTCGAGCGTTGGCATTGGATTTTATTAAAGGCGTTTAGTAAAGCTTGAAACCAAAAAGCCCCGTTTTTCTCTACCACATGGGGGCTGCGTTTTCAAACCCCAAATTTTTATGGACTAACCCTAAGGCTATGTTCACATGGCAATGTGTGATCGCGGTGCATACTCGGGAGGGGGGCAGCTCGCCTTCTGGCCCCATAGACCGTCCCTTTCGGCCGTTTAATAAATGACTCACTTTCTCCCCTCCCCGCGCATACAATTTCTTAGAACGTACGCCCGGGGAGAGGAGGCGTAATTTCCCAAAATTCTCTGAGAAATGGGAAAAAAACCCTAAAAGACGGGGCCAATTTTTTCTGTTTTAAAGCACAGAAAACCCCTAAAAATACCAACAAAATGCGCCCCCAATTTTTTTGCCGTGTGAACATAGCCTAAAAAAAGGAATAAAAATTTTTCCGTGCAATTTTTTACGGTGTTCAAATTGCTTTGGTTTTAAACTTATTGAAAAACCTTTTTCGGGGTTGGTTTTAATGGTTAAAACCGGTGTCCCCCTTGGAAAGGGGGGGAGGGGGGTTTTCTTTGGGGGGCATTGGGGGGAAAACCCCCAAAAAGGCCCCCGAATTTTTTAAATTTAAACCCCTTTTCTCGGGAAGGGGGTTTTGGGTTTTCCAATTTTAAAAAGGCCCCTGTTCCCCCAAAACGGGCGGGAACCTTTTTTTTTTTTTTTTTTACATTGGGGGCTGCCCCACAGAACTTTTTGCATACTTGCCCCGTTTCCCGCGCTTCCTCCTACAATTTTCGGTGTTCCCCCCGCCGGGGGGGGCCCCCCGCCGGTTCCTGACCTCACTGTTCTCCCTTCCCGAAAGATTAAGGGCATTAAAAAAGGGAGTGAAAGGCTGTGGCTTTTTACCCTTTTGACGTTTGTGAAGCAGGGGTTCCCAGGTCAAATTTAAAATTGGAGGCCCGCTACTGTGCCTGTTTGACTCCTGCTGGTGCGTTCATCCGGTCAGCGAGGGGGACGGGTCATAAATGATTTTGGAGGAACAATGGTGCTGGGGGTTATAATTCATTTTAAGGGTAACGGATAATGGGCGAGGGGCCCAGTTGCCTTGACTGTATGGGGCCCTGATGCTCCTCATGAGTCACTGTGGGCTCTTTTTCTTCTTCTTATGGGCCATTCTCATTGACTTTCTCACAGGTCAGGATGTATCTGGAGGAGCGGTCACCCCATTTAGGCGCTGCAGCCGCCCCTATCCTCCCTCATCCTCTGACCTGTATTAGCATGCTGCTGCTTAATGCTCGGCTTCCCCTATTTATAGTGAAATGCTCATAGCAGTTCACTGTCCTCACACAGCTATTTATACTGCAGTCTACAGCGTTCATAATTACAGGTTGGATACATACAGAAGCCTCGCTTTCAGATGTGTTTGTACAGTTTATTTCCCCCCAGGCCTCTTTTCAATGATTTCCACACCTACCGTCACCTTCTGACAAGTTTCTTCAAGTTGTAGCACATAGGAAAAACAATCTCCTGTCGCTCTGTAGCCGTCTGTAATATTACAGTGGAAGCGTGTAATTGTACAATGCCTGTCACGGGGAGATTGCGGTATGATACTCGCTGTGTAAACCTCGGGGCACAGTGATTATGACATAACAGGTATTTGTTTCTGGTAGGCTTTATCTATATTTCTTCAACTCGTTCGTCGTCTCCTCTTAATCCAGCGTCTGATAACCCGGCAATGGTTTCCAGCTCACAACAGCGACCTAACCAGAGCTGTCGACCTTCACACAGGCCACATCTGCTGCAGATTGTACTCTGCTGTGAATCTGCACTGATTGATGTGGATTTTGGCACAAATTTTACTTTGATTTCAGTGGAAGACAAAATTACGTTCGAAAATCCGCAGATAAACTTTTGCTGCAAATTTTGTCTTGTCCCATTGAAGTAGATACCATAAAATCCTCATAAACAGGTGCAGATTTTGAGGAGATGCACACAAGAAGGATTTTCCATACAGCTTTGTACATGGGGAAAATCTCCAAAAGATTTCAGCACCAGCCAAGTGGGTTTTTAAATCTGTGGCATGTATTTCCGGTGCAGACTTTATCACATTTAATTGAGTGGAGTAAAATCTACACTGAAATCCAGGGCTGTGGAGACGGCAAGCCGAAGCCCCGACTCCGCCTCCTCAATTTCCCAAACCTCCGACTCCCTCATACACGGCGCATGTTTAAGTGATAACTTACTGTAGTAAAATGGTAACATCCGCTGTTTATCACCTCATGATACAATAATCAAGCTAATTTAGGTAGAACAGACACTGACAGTAAAAGGGTAACAATGTTTTCATCTTTTTGAACACTTCTGGGTAGAGTTGAAGAAAAAGCTGTATTTGTATCCAAGTCCAGTCTGCACCAACATTGGGAATGTGTAGAAGAGACCTGGGATCAGATTTGGTCAAGATATGCTTGAATCTAATCCAGAGCCCAGAAGGATTCAGGCAGTATTGAAAACCAAAGGTGGATTTCCCAAATGCTAACAAAATAATAAAAATTAAAATTTAGATTTTTAGGAGCAAAACAGTAACAATGCAGTTACATGACAAGAATCTGCAGAACTAAGCAGATGCTAAATCTTGCAAGTCAAATTTATGTGTAAGATCGGTAAGATGACTAATATAAAATATACAGTAGCTTCATGTACAAAGCTGTAGTGGATAGTGGAGATATGGACCTGAAAGTCACAAGTTCAAAACATTGTTACCATTTTGCTTGTCAGTGTAAAATATATTTATTGGATATGACTTTAGAACACAAAAAAATTGTAAATATGCAGAACACTGCAGGAACATTTGTGGAGTCTCTGAATTTGTTCTGAGAAAAAATATGCCTCCCATCAGATCCTCCCATACATGACTTCACATCTGACTCTGATTTCCAGGCTACAGAACGTCACTCTAACACTAATTTGGGTTGGGGCAAATCGTTGACCACAGGGGCAACATTTTCTAACAATGTCAGGGTATAAAGGAATTGCCTCAGCCACATTCAGTTTTGATGAATGGTTGAACTCTTCTACTTCTTTGAAAACAGGTAAACATTTTTGCGGGAATCTGTTTGCCCTGGGCAGACGCTTTGCCTTGCCGCTCCATGTCATCAATTAACCCCCTCATGTGATGAGGCTGAAGATATGGGAGCAGCAGCACTGGCCAAACCCAATTCCTCTTGCTTTTTGCATCGAACTAACTGGACCAACTTATTATATATTGTAGGAGTCGGTCCATTTTATGACGGCACCGACTCCACAGCCCTGCTGAAACCTGCACAAAACCCAACGATATGTTGCAGAGTTACTGTGTATTTTCTATGGAAAACGTTTTGCAGCAAAGAGATTCCATGTGTATTCGCCCTTAGAGCAAGAATGCTGTGGATTATAACCTAAAAAAATCTGTAGTGGTTACACTGCGGCTGTCTTGGTGTGCATGAAACAGCAGCTAGTCCCATTCACTCGAATGCAGGTGTGACTGGCTCTCTAGCACAGGGGAGAGAGTGGGAGGCTGATTTAGCGCTATGGCTGCACCATTTATAGGATGGGTTTTTGACCTACATTATATGATTGCTTGTCCTTGCCGAATGCCGTTACTTTGAGCTGCAATACCCCTTTATTTGATCTCAGATGTTGTGCCCACGGTGAATATGCCTGACACACTATATATCTGAATGGCCACTGGATAGAAAGCGTCATCCTTGATGATATCCGATCAGGTCAAGGAATAATTGGGAAAGGAGCTGCCTGCAGCATTCCTGGCCGTGCCTCAGAGGAGTAATTGCTTACAGTCCTCACCACACGGTCACAGCCTGGAAGTAGTAGACCCTTTATCATCAGCAGTTGGTAATCATTGCCAAAAAGATGTTCCTCTGTTTCCATCCTGCTGCTTTACACATCTATTCGGGATAACAGACCAACAAATCCATTTCCTCATGGACTTACAGAATGTGGATCTTTTTAACCCCTTGTTGCTTATTAGGTCCAAGCTTCTGTGCTAGTGTTATATTCACACTGCGGGTTGGTCCCCACTAGAGGTATTGCAGACCCCCACTATTCTGTCCAGCACAAAAAGCATTTACATTCAGGATGATATGCGGCCATAGTCACTTAAAAGGGTTTTGCCACGATGTAATGTTGACGTGGGATCCTCCAAAATAGGTATTTAATCACTTTTCTAAATATATGTGATTACAAAAATTGCAGTCTGAGAGAGCTACAGGCCGCCTTACCTGCCCTTAGTTACTTAAAAGCTTCTATTAGATATGAGCTGACGAGAGCTGCTGGCCGGGCTTGTGCAGAGAACACTTCTTTCTGATTGAAAGGGAGCTGAAGAAGCTTTCAAGGCACCGGGTAAAAAATTTTTTGTCATTTGTATACAGAATCCATTAGTTGTAGTGTGATTATCTGAATAGAACCCCTGCTTTATCTGATGACAGAGAACATAAAGGGAAAGCTTTCAAGCTGCTGTGGAGAAAGCTGTTGTCTTTTTATACAGAACCCAAATAGTTGTAGTTTGTTTTTTGATGTGAACATTTCACAAATCCTTATCCCAGGCTCTGTGCTCTGGCTGTGTCTCTCGCTCTCTCAGCTCTGTGGCTTGTTTACATTAGCTTCTTAGCAGATAAGGCAAGTCCTGGCAAAACCCCTTTAAGGACATTTGCACTGTTGTTTCCTATGGATGCCTCACAGGATACCTTTTTCAGGTATCCCAACAGAACCAAACCTTCCTTCCATCAGAACTTCTTTTATCTGATACAAAGCTCCAAATCCCCAGCATCGGGGCAGATGGCTAAAGCTGATGGTTTGGGGTTTTTTGGTTTTTATTTTATTCCACTGCATGCTGTTGTTTTTTGACTTTTTTTATTGCAGATTTTTTTCAGTATGGATTACAAATCTGCAATGCTGTAAAATTAAAGAAAGCGACCTGTTCTGTCGGATTTCGCATCAACTAGCCACCCCCAATAAATTCACTGCCGTCGCTGTCACAGAATGCACAGCACGTTTTATCTAAATCCATAGTGTGAACATATCCTAGTCTTGCTGGAGGAAGCCACAGCCTGATGAGCATTACACCTGTGTGACAGACATTCATTTCTTATATGGACTGCACAGGTCTGGCAGATCCGCTCTGTAATCCTGAGCAGGGTCTCTTTTTTTTAGACCACTTAGGATGTGTTCACACTATGAATTTTGTTGCAGATCCTGTCTCAAAATTGGTGTCAAATTCACATTTTATTCATTTTAAAGGGGTTTTGCCACAAAGTGACTTCTTTACCTCCTTATCAGCTCAGGGGAGAATATAAACAAAATCATTTCTG
The DNA here is from genome assembly GCA_025379985.1 of Phyllomedusa bahiana. Lineage (NCBI taxonomy): Eukaryota > Metazoa > Chordata > Amphibia > Anura > Hylidae > Phyllomedusa > Phyllomedusa bahiana. Next base: position 13,684 of record JAODAL010008907.1, read on the forward strand.
AGTTTAATGAACGCTGCAGGGGTGAGAGGGAGGGGGGTGAGCAGAGAGTGAGGAAGAAAGGAAAGTCTCAAAAGTTTACTCAAATAATAACATTACAACAGTGGATTCTCCATACAGCAGACAGACTCATACACTGCACTTTTCTCCCCAGCCCCTTGAAAGCTCATTCATGTTCCCTGTCATTAGATAAGAAGTGCAAACAAGCGGCCAGATCAGCTCCTGTCAGTGTCCTGGTCGTGTCTAATGTAAACTTTCAGGAAACTAAGGGGGACTGAGCAATGCTGTAACTCTGAGGCTTCACTTTTTTGTAATCGCATATATTTAGAAAAGTGATTAAATACCCATTTTGGAGGATCCCACGTCAACCTTACATCATGGCAAAACCCCTTTAATGGAAAATTCCCTAACCTATAGTTAACGTGGTGAGATAACTTGTGCATTTTGTTTCCACAGCAAACATGCAGCTTCTTTAATGTGGGATCTGCTTGAATCCTGCATATAGTAGCTGAGATGACGCTGATTCGCCCAATTATTTTTTATGACAAACATTGCTGTTGTAAATTGTCATTTCATATTAATCCTTTTAGAACCATCATAGGCCCCATCAGAGACTTCAGCAGTCGTTGGCTGATGCAGACACTAAACTGTGACGATATGATGATTGTGTGAGACCGGCCTTCGAGTCCTTCCACACGGAAATCCATCCAGTCAGAAACCCACGGGTATTTGGATTTTAAAAACTGAGAAAAAAAACCACTGTAGAACCGTCCCATAGACTTCTATTGAAAATCTGAATTGTAGTCCACGCGACGTGGATTTTCTGAGGTTGGATTTCAAACCCAAAAAACAACTTAGATCATGTTTAATCCTCCGTCGTACATCATGTCAAAAATCGCGTCCAAAACATTTTTGTTGGATCCGTGTCTAAAACCCCATAGAAATGAGTGGGACTCATCTACTGACTGTGAATACTTTGGAAAAATCAAACAACCTAAACATCCACATAAAATACTCATCGTGTGGACGTACCGTTAGGCCATGTGTGCACAGCACACGAAAAATTTTTTTTTTCCCACTGTTTTTCATTTTCTAAAACCGCTGAAAAAACGACTGAATGCAGGTCCCATAGACTTAAATGGTAAAATTGTTTTTATTTCTGCTTGTTATTGCTGCTGGTCGTTTTTTTTTCTAACCTGTTTACTAGAAGATTTACTATTGAAGTCTATGTAAAGCGCCGGACGGTTTTTCAGCAGTTTTTGTGGTGGTTTTTGGACGGTTCTGCTGAAAAACTGCCCAGGTGTTTAATAAGGGATATGGAGTTTGCATACATTAAAAACTGCCCAAAAACTGAAGACCACCCAACAAAATCGTTGGAAATGCGTCTGCTTTGGACAAAAAAAAACTGATGTTCAAAGCAGTGTTTAGGTTTTCGGCGAGGTTTTTTTTGTCCTTTGCTGTGTAGACCTAGCCCTAGTCTGAAACTTGGAACCTTTCCATCCACCATAGACATAGATTTTATTTCCCATTATGCTGACTTTTTCGCCATAAACAAATGTTTGTGTTTGGTCCGTTAATGACATCTGTGCAGAATTACATCTACTTAAAGAAAACTCCGTCATTTTGCTGAGTATTTAATTTCTGCCAGAGGGTGGTTCTAATCTCTCAGACGCCATAATTAACGTGGTACACGAAAAACACAGGAAATGAAATCACTTAAAATACTTTTTTTTTTTTTTCTTTTTAAAGTTTTCCTCCCCTTAGGGATCCCTTATAATTATCTTGTGATCAATAGATAAGACTTATTGCTTCCTGACAGAGTTTATCCTGCTGAAATCCAGGATGCTGTGCTAGGCAAGGCGACAATGGTCAGAGAAATTTGCTTAGTCTGAATTCATGGCAATATTTTGGGAGATTGGAGATTTTTTTTCAATGGAAATTAAAATTGGTCTGTTTAGATATTTAAATATGTCTGTAATCACATCGGTAGTTCTCACATTAGTGGGTTTTTTTTTTTTTGGTTTTTTTTTAAAGTACGGTTATTTATTGTTATTTGAGTTTCATTTGTTAGGGCTTGTTCACACGGCGGTTTCATTCCGTGTTATAAGCGCTTTTTAGATCCGTCTCCGGGACCGACAGGACGGACCCAGAGACGGATCTAAACAATTAGCAGTGAGATTATGCCCCGGTTCACACGGCTTATTCGAGCCGGATTGCGCTCGCAATTCCGGCTTGAATAAGGTGCGGGGGTGCGGCCCGCCGGCCCCATGGACTTGCATTATCCACGGCGCGTATTGCGCCTGGATAATGTGCATGTCAGTTTCTCTATGAGAACTGTGGATTACCGTAATTACTGCGACGGATAGGCGCCGTACTGCAGCGCAAATCCGGCGCGCAGTACGGCGCCAATCCGCGGCCAAATAAGCCGTGTAAAACGGCCCCTATCACTGCGGGCTATGAGGAAGACGCAGCGGTGTTCACATGAGAGATCGCTGCTGCGTGTTTCCATAGCACAGCTAGGGGCCGTTTTTGAAAGAGTTGACATGCAATTCAATTCTCTCATGTGAACGCTGCTGCGTGTTCCTCATATCCTGCAGTTATAATGTCACTGCTAATTGTTTAGATCCGTCTCTGGCCAGGGCTGTGGAGTCGGCAAGCCAAAGCCCCGACTCTGACTCCTCAATTTCCCAAACCTCCGACTCCTGACTCCCTCATACACGGCGCATGTTTAAGTGATAACTTTACTGTAGTAAAATGGTAACATCAGGCTTTTTATCACTTTATGATACAATAATCAAGCTATTTAGGTAGAACAGACACTGACAAGGAAAAGAGTAGCAATGTTTTGATCTTTTGAATGTGTAGAAGAGACCTGGGATCAGATTTTGGTCAGGCTATGCTTGGATCTGGTTCAGAGCCCAGAAGGATTCAGGCAGTGGTGAAAATCAAAGGCAGATTTCCCAAATACTAACAAAATAATAAAAATTAACATTTTGATTTTTAAGAGCAAAACAGTAACAATGCATTTAAATGACAAGAATCTGCAGAACTAAGCAGATGCAAAATACTTGCAAGTCACATTTATGTATAAGATGGGTAACATGACTGTATATAAAATTGCTCTTTGCACTGCATCAAACTAACTGGACCAACTTATTATATATTGTCGGAGTCGGTCCATTTTATGACGACTGACTCCTGCAAAATAGGCACCAACTCCGACTCCACAGCCCTGGTCTCTGGGTTCGTCCTGTCTGTCCCCGAGACGGATCTAAAAAGCGCTTGTAACACGAAGTGAAAACTCCATGTGAACAAGCCCTTTTAGTTGAATGAAAGACATGTAAGTCTGTAAATTTTAAAAACCCATCCAGATTTACCCCGGTTTCTCCGAAAATAAGCCCTAGTTACAGTTCATTAAAAAAAAAGTGTCCAGGCAGCTATACATGTAAAAAAAGTAAATAGAATACAGCATGACAGGTACAGTAGACCCTTCATCAAGGAAAGCAGACACCCCCAAAAGAGTCGCACTCGACAATATGCGTTGGGTAGTGCTGGACTCTTCAGTGGAACGCAGCTGAAACAGCAAGGACTCTGCCCAGGGACACCGACTAAATGGCCCAAAGACCCCAAACGCGGGGGGATCCTGTTTCTCTTGGTGAATAGACATCCACCATTTACTGCAGCATAGTACCGGAAAACCGAGAAACAGGAAAGTAAGACCTCCCCTGAAAATAAGCGCTAACCCATTTTTCGGAACGAAATATCATAAAAGACCCTGTCTTATTTTCGTAGAAACACGGTAAGGTGACCACACAGTTAAAGCGGTGTTCCCATCATAGGCTTCGGTGGCATTTCAAAAGGATATGTCATGGACATCTAATAGGTCTGGTTCCAAGCGAAAGTCTTGGCTCAGAATAGAGAGCGGGTCAGCTCTATTGAGGTCATTGACCAGATCCTCCCGTGTAGTTCTGGGCTGATTCCTGACCTCCTGATTCTCCGAATCATCCTTAGATCTTGCATGGTCCCCAGACATAGGAAGCTTGACAGTCCTCTTGTGTTTCTTACAGTTTCTAATAATTGCGCACAACAGTTGTTGCTTCTCACCAAGCTGCTTGACTATTGTTCTGCAGCCCATCCCAGCCTTGTGCAGGTCTACAATTTGGTCCCGGATGTCCTTGGCTTAGTCTTGGCTAAGGTGGAGAGGTTGGAGTGTGAGTGTGTGTGTGGACAGGTGTCTTTTATACAGGTAACGAGTTCAAACAGGTGCAATTAATATAGGGAAGGAGTGCAGAGTAGGAGGACTTCTTAAAGAAAAACGGACGGGTCTGGTGAGAGCCAGAATTCTTGCTAATTATGTAAAAATCATGCAAGGTGATTCTGGAGGTGTTTTTTTTTTTTTTTTTTTTTTTTTTATATAGATAGTCTCTCACAGTTGAAGTGTATCTATGATAAAAATGACAGACCTTTCTGTTCTATGTAGGTGGGAAAACCTGCAAAATCTCTAGTGTATCAAATACTTACTTTCTCCACTGTAAATGAGAATAAACCATAAACTATAATACCACATAACAAGTGAACCAATAAATGACCAGTAAACCCAGCATTAACTGGGTGACCTCACCCCTCTAATAAAACATCGTGACAATCCGTGGTCACTAGAGAAAACAGGAGAGGTGGGGGGGCTGGACGGTCACTGCTGCAGATCTTCTAGCCACTGCTGCCCAGGACCCAAAGACCTCTCTTCAGGCCTATCATCACCTGGTCTTTGACCTTCTGACCAGCTCAGACCAACAGTTGTGGACCAGACCACCTGGAAAACGAGGAATGGTGGAGGAACCAGGTCCCTCTGATGGAATGCTGGAATATGCTGGGGACATGCCCCCAACAACAACCATTTGTCATTACCAATTTATTTGGAGGAAACAAAATTTTGAAAAAATTGAAAACCCAAGGTCCAGGCCAAGTTCTGTGTGATTTCTTTTTGGAGGGGGATTCACACTGCAATTTGGTCCCACTACGGGGTTTATCACACCCCCCACCCCCACACATTTCTGCCCGGCACAAAAGTTTTACAATGGAAACCTTTGCGGGGGGCCGTAGGTACTTAGGGACGTTTTCGCTTTTTCCCATGGATACTTTTTTCAGGCATCCCAACGGAACCAAACCATAATGTGAACCCAACCTTACCCATCAAAACACGGCCCGCCCGGGTTACGAGCAGGATTGGGCGTTAGGTTTGTTCTAAGTTTAATTTGTATGAAGGGGTCGGAACGGGGAAAATTTTATTTAATGTAACTCCAGAACAAAAGGTTTTTTGTTTTTTTTACGTTTTGGATCAAAAAAGGAAGGGTCTTTACATTTGTTTTGGTGTTGCCCTTTTAAAAGATTTCACCTCTTTGGCTGCTGTGGCATGCTGGAACTTGCTTCCCACTACTATTGTATGGAACAAAAGGGCCCAGCCTTCCCCATAAGTCTCCTTTGTAACTAGGGGGCAGAAAGTGGGGAAAAGTGTAAGTCGGGGACTGCCGGTACTTCTATCCAATACAAAGCTCCAGATCCCCAGCATCCGGGCAAATGTCTAAAGAGGATGACACCCCTCAACCCCTCGCATGCTTATTGTTTTCTCTACAGATTTTTTTTTCCCTTTTTGGATTTAAAGCAAACTTTTTGGGAGATTTAGATGAATATTGAGACGTGGGGGATTTTAACGTGTATCTGAATCTGACGGCCCTTCTCTGAAGGATGATGTATAGGTCCAATACGATGTGAGGTCTTCTGAGGGTATCCGAGATATTCAGAGTATGGAGCACTTCTATCATGAGACTAAATTAGTTACTTTAACATTGCAGGAATTCTTCCTCTCAACGCCCTGTTCTTAACCCCTCCAAAATATAGCCTTTAGTTTTGTCCCCCGACGCAATTCAAATAGAGGTCCACCACCCCCACGGGGTCTCTTGTAATCTACCCATTTTATAGGGGTTTATGCCTTGTGTTATATGTATTATGATTCTGGTGATTTTCCCCAACACACACGGCCTCATTTTCACAACTGTCTTTGTTGCTCATAGCAACCCAAAATTTTAAGAGGAGCGCTGACCGGTTTTCTATGGGGCAACAACCTTTTAAACTAACCCCTTTTTATAAATGAGGCCAGAGTCCAAAAGCAAGCCAATCTTGTCCAGCAGCTCCCATTCTTCCGGACTGGAGCCAACCTCGTATTGCCACCCTGTAATAGTGCATTTACCCGGCAGTGACCACAGGAGACGAACTGCCTTGCTGTCTGCAGCGTCTTCTTTTAAAATCAGCCGGTGCCAGAAGTGAACCCCTGAGCTGCATTAGAGAAGCTCTTTTAGATATTTATATGCTTTTCTATATTTACTTTGTACTTTTCGAGCTTTATTTATCCAGCTGTGATCCTCAAGTTGGCCATAGGCTCTCTCCATTTATTCCCACCCTCTCCTCCATGTTTGGCACATGGTATACGGATTTATGCTGGCTCTGCGGATGCCAAGCGGACATCCGTCAGGCCCATAAGGGTCTATTAACCCATTTACTGGAAGAGCATTGCCTGACAAAAGCGCGCATCCTACAAGTACCTCCATTTGGCAAAACATTTTCCCTGAGATCTAGTAGCATCTCGGGACGTCTGCTCCCCAGATGTCCGTTAAGGGTTATTCATATCCCCTACCTAGAAGACGGTAACAATTTGGCTATAGACAATGGAGAAGTGGCTACTCAAGTGCTGCATCTGTTGAGTTTTATTGGATTTAGTCTCAAACTGCGGCCCTCCAGCTGTTGGGAAACTACAGCTCCCATCATGCCCACTGTTATAGAGTATATAAATGCATGATGGGAGTTGTAGTTTCCCAACAGCTGGAGGGCCGCAGTTTGAGACCACTGGATTACAGCCAAGCGGGCATGCTTTGCTGAATTCAGAATTCCCATGGAGTTAAGGAGAATGTTGCACATGTGCGGCCACCTATCTGTTTTCCACAGTGATGTACAGGGACCCATTCTCGGGATGGGTGCAGGTCCCAGCTATTCATAGTTATCATGGCTGAAAAAAAGACCTACGTGCATTAAGCGGAACCAAGGGTGGGGAGAACATCGATATGCTATAAGCATCTGTGATGGGTTTTCGTCCCAAGACACAGGGGAGGTTGTTGCCCTATTGTAAGAGATCGGTGTGTTAGGGCTTGTCCCCACTGCACGGGTTTTCAGACTGTTTTTGGTTTTGAAAATCGTCTGCAAACCGGGTGACCACTTTTATTATGGACCTCTATGGGAAACCTGCGCAGCGGTCCCCACTGCACGGGTTTGCCGCCGGGCAGTTTTTCAGACCGCCGGCGGCCCAAAAGGCATAGAACATGTTCATTCTTCTGCCCGGTTTTCAGCCGGAATATGAAAGTTAATGCGAAGGGGGAGGGTTCTCCGCAAACCACGGAGAAAAGACGTCCCCTGGCGGCCGTGTGCACGGCCCGAAAACAGTGCAAATACTGGTCGGGATTTTTCGACTAGTATTTGCACTGTGCCGTGTGAACGGCCCCATAGCCACTGTGTCTGAATGAGAAACCAGCGGTCAGAGGAACTAATCACCAGGGAGGTTCAGAGTGTGCAGAGGTGGAGGACATGTAGGGACGTTTAGCCCTTTTTTTTTACTTCTTTAGGCAATTATTTTTGTTTGATGGAGATCCCCTTAGATTATCACCCTTGTGTGATGCCCTAATAGGACACATTGCTAGTGATTTTGTGCTAAAAGCAGAAAGTTACTGGATTGTGATCTTTGCAGCATATTTAAATATTGGGTGAACGTCGTCGTCTGCATGGTCAATACATGAAGAAATCTGGTGTTATGTGGTGCCCATTAAAGTGGATGATGGTGATGTTGAGTTTTCCAGAGCGGGCCCCCATGCATGTTATCTATTTGAAAAATCAGATGCTGAATCTGCATTGTAAATCCAAGTTACAGCAGAGTCCATGTTGATAACCGCATCCATATATTGCAGTAAAACAAACATGCTATGAGTTTAGTGGTTCAATGTGTAGGGTGAAATCCCCAACACAGTCTGTGGCAAATTCCACCTTTAGCACAAATGGTATTGCAGATTCTCCCACCACATGTGCGCTCGGCCTGTTGCTTCTGTGGTCAGGAAGTGGTTGTTGGCTTTTTTTTTAGACTCTCCATTCTAATATTCCTTTGGGTAATGGAATCGTTTTTTTAAAAAGTCACAAGGGAAGTTTTCAGCAACTTTTTATTTTTTTTTTTTTTGCCCGGTTTGTGAAGGCCACACTTACACTTTTGCGTCCCATCAGATGATTTGCTTTTGCATCTGCAGCATTTTGGACGGTTATCACTCTATGAAGTGGTAGTAACTTTGGGTCCTTCAGGTTTAATGATTGGTGGGAGTCTGATAGTGATGGCATAACCTAGTGATATACAGTCACTTTCTGTACTAAGTAAACCACCTTTAATGTCTGGGACTTTTTTAAGCTCTAAATATGGAAGCCTTGTCACATCAGCATTGCCGGATTTCCATAAAATTCCACAGATAATAAACTTTGCAACTTTTACAACTTTTTCATTTACATTACCTGTTTCTATGTTCTCATTCTAAAACCGAAAATAGTTTGGTTCAGAAAAGCAATGCATGTGTTTTTGATTGGATATCCCCTGGAGATCTGCCTTTGAAGTGAGGAAATGTAGGGGCAGTGTGATTATTATTGCATATGGTATACAACCTTGGGAGCAGATAAAGCTCCACGCCTCTGAAATAAATGCTTCAAGCGCCGCTTCTTTGCATGCGAAATGCAGATGGTAACAGGAGTTGGGGAAAAGTACCTTTTCAGACTGAAATCTTGATCTAGTAATGTCTGTTGTGGGGCTACACTGGTGTTTCTTTGTCTCTAATGGCCCTTTTATACAAATTTACATTAAAATACATTTTGATATATCCCATCTCCGAGACCTCCAAAGATAAGCCGAACAAAGGGGCAATGGCGCTCACTGGACTGACCCACCGGCTTATATATCCATGCAGCTTGGCTATACTTGGAATAGGTGAGTCCCAACCTCCTCTATGTTCAGAACTAAGGTTGTGTCTACACAGCACAGGGTTCTTGTTTGGATTTACAGCGGATTCAGTATTTAGAATCTGCTGAAAATCTGACTGTACCCAGCGCTTTGTAGACCTCAATAGAAAATCTATGCTGTAGTCTACACAGAACAGGTATAGTACTGAAGCTGCCAGCTGTCCCATGGAAGATAGAACATGTTCTATCTTCCATCGGATCCTAGTAGTCCTTGTATGGGGCCGCAGGAAATCCTAAAACCAACCGTGTTTTTTGTTTTTTTTTTTTTTTTTGGGGGGGGGGGGTTAGCAAAAAACGTGGCTCATCAAAGTTAAAGTATTGTCAGATTTTTGACAGTATTTTAATTGTGTGACCTAGCCTAAAAGTTTCAAGGCTCGTTCAAGATAGATACAGGTCCCATCTCTGACACCCGCACCTATCCAACATGGAAATATCATCAATGTCTATGATGGAAATCAGGGCCATAGAGTCGGAGCCTATTTTGCAGGAGTCAGTCGTCATAAAATGGACCGACTCCCAAAATATATAATAAGTTGGTCCAGTTAGTGTGATGCAGTGCAAAGAGCAATTTTATATACAGTCATCTTACCTATCTTATACATAAATGTGACTTGCAAGTATTTAGCATCTGCTTAGTTCTGCAGAATCTTGTCATGTAACTGCATTGTTACTGTTTTGCACTTAAAAATCAAAATGTTAATTTGTATTACTTTGTTAGTATTTGGGAAATCTGCCTTTGGTTTTCAATACGGCCTGAATCCTTCTGGGCTCTGAACCAGATTCAAGCATGTCTTGACCAAAATCTGATCCCAGGTCTCTTCTACACATTCAAAAGATCAAAACATTGTTACCCTTTTGCTTGCCAGTGTCTGTTCTACCTAAATAGCTTGATTACTGTATCAAAAAGTGATAAAAAGCCTGATGTAACCATTTTACTACAGTAAAGTTATGACTTAAACATGAACCATGTATGAGGGAGTCAGGAGTCGGAGGTTTGGGAAATTGAGGAGTCGGAGTCGGGGCTTTGGCTTGCCGACTCGACAGCCCTGATGGAAATAACCCTTTAAGTTCCAGGTTAGGCTGTCGGTGTTTTTTTCTTGTGGGGGAAATTAGAGTATCAAAAGGAAACCCATACAAACACGAGGAGAACATAGACCTCATGTATTGTCCTTGGTGGGATGGAGACTGGCTTCTCCACTGTACATTGCTGCTGCTTCATTGGGCTGAGATGACCCTTGATGTGGGTCTAGAGGTTGAGGGTTTGTGGTGTGGGTTCCTCACCATAAATCTATAGCAATATATAGTCCATTGGAGAGGCCTTTAAACATTCCATCCCGATATACCAGAAAGTCCACACAGAAGTCAGAGCAGGGTGTGAATTTTTAAATATACAGATTTTTTTATAGTATATTAACCCCTTTCATTTTTAAAGGTTTAATCTGCTACAGAACAGCAGTGAATTTGCAGCAAGATCTGGCAATATTTAACAGCTTGTGGAACTTGTCATAGAGACCAACCCATTCCATATGCCCCTTTTATTTTATCTCAGACACCCTTCCTCCCTTTTTCAGTGAGCCAGAACGGAGAGCAGACGTGAACCGAAGGATTTTCAAAACTGACTATAAAACCATCATCGGAGAATTTTAATAAAAACATTTGACTCGGAATTTTAAACTGTAGTTTTTTTTGGGGGGGGGTTTAAAAAAAAAACTTGGAGCATGTTTATTCTTCCGCCAGATTTCACAACGAAAACTAAAAATTTACTATTGAAGTCAATAGGATGGCATGAAAAACTGGCAGAATGCTTTGTGCGAGTAGCGCGAATCCACCTCCAGAACGCAGTAGTGCTCCGTTATACAAAAGCCGGTTAAAAAAACAAGTCCGGGAACCGAGGCAAAGAACAGAAATGAGCCCAACAAATGTAAAAAGCCTTCCCTGCACGATCCGAAACTAAATAAAAAACATGTTATGCTGTAGTTACATTTATTAAATGTACCTGTTCTGACTTGCATACAAATTCAGCTTAAGAACAGACCTACAGTCCCTATCCCGTCCGTAACCCGGGGACTGCCTGTATCCTGATTAATCACAAGAACCCTGTAGAATTCTGTAATCGGCATCTCCTAAACTACAGCTGCTGGAACAAAAAGGATGGGATTTTCAGACTCTGCAGCACTCACATACCCAGAATAAGGTCAAAATTTCTAGGCACCAAAAAAATAAAAATTTCCTCAGTGCTATAAATCATTGTCGTATCTTTGTGGGTTTCCCTGTGCTCCTGGGCTGGTGAATAGGACCTAACCCAATAATAAGCCCTCGCTGCTTTTCATTAGAAAAAAAGTAATAAGACCTGTCTTATTTTTGGAGAAACACTGTATGCGGAGGTCAGATGGCTGGTACTCCATATCATGACCAGCTTCACCCAGCATTGGGACATCCCAATGCTCATTATCACCGTCCTCCTACAAGGAACGGGGCCTTTTTCAGGTTTTTTTTCTTCCTCCCAATGTGGATTCTGACATTTTAGGCGAGGTTCACACGGCTTATTCAAGCCGTATTTGCGGGTCGGATTTTGCCCGCAATTACGGCTTGAGTACGGGGTGAGGGTGGCTGCTCGCCGGCCCCATAGACATGCATAATCCACCGCGAGTATCCCGCCAGGATAATGTGCATGTCACTTTCTCCCCCTGCGGCGGATTCGCCGAGCAGGGAGGAGAGACGGAATCCATAGTTCTCTGAGAACTGTGGATTACCGTAATGCCTGGCAAGGATTCCAGCCGCATTGCAGTGCACTACGGCGCGCAATACGGCTGGAATCCGTCCCTGCAATAAGCAGTGTGAACGGCCCCTAACACCACAATAAACAAAAAAAAAACTGTGTGAGTGGAGCCTTGCTCATTTGTGTTGGAAATTATCATGGATATAAGTTGTCAATTTCTACACTGTAGATTCAATACAGCATCAGGGTTTTTGGCGGCCATACACCTCAGACGATGGCCCGTTTTTAGAGGAAATCTGGTCTTTTTAGCCTTGGTGAAAAGGAGTCCGACACCCCGATCTAAAACTGAGGGCCACATCAGCATTATAGGTTCCCCTTAAAAGGCTGAATTTTACTATAAGACAGTGTAAAACGTAACTAATTGAGCCTCTACTGCTGCGCCATCACGGGCCGCATAAAATGAGGTCACAGGCCTTGTGTTTGACACCTATGGTTTAGATTGTATATGAAGAAAATAAGTGAGAGGGGATTGCTCTACGTCACAGTAAAAGTTGAGGTGCATGAACTTACTATAATAGGGTAGAAAGAAAGCAGTGGAGAGGACTCCGCTAGGCCCAAAGCCCAACCAACCGGATGGGAATACTCCCTTAAAGATAGCAGCTTGGCTAGGTACTGTGCAAATGCTGACTGACATGAGAACTGTGCATTTGTGGAATAGTCTGCCCGAGTAGCTGGTCACAGCATGAACATTGAGGGTTTCAAGAAAGACTTAGATAACGACCTGAAACTAAAAAATATTAATACCTATGTACCCATATGAAATTCAAGATCCAGTCTCCTGGCAATTTTGGGAGCAGAAATTATTCATTTAGGGCAGATTGGTCGTATGGGTCCAAGCCTTCATCAGTAGGGGAAATGAAGTTGAAACGTTTCCTATCCCCTTCCCTTCATGCACATCCTTCCCCACCCTTGGTTGAACTTGAGAGACATAAGTTTTTTTTCAACCGTACTATGTAACAATTTATTGATGACATCATAAGGTGTCATTCTTACTTCTGTATTAAATATTTTTTTTTTTTTACATTGAAAGTCAGTACATTTAAATGATTTTATCTACTTTTGTCTTCAAAAGTCAGCTTGTTACAATGGCTCCATATTGTATTGGTACTATTTTTAGAACATAGAAGTCAAAGGTTTGAATTTAAATGCATGTTTTCATATAGTTCACATATACGGTTTTGTTTTTCTTTTTTATATTCGCATTCCTGCAATATTACCAAGACAGCAAAAAATTCTAAAAAAAAAGGATATAAAAATGCACAATTTATAACAAAATACAAAAAAAGGCAGATGTACTACAGAACCAAGAAGGAACTAACTAAACAAAATATGCCCTGTATCCCGAAAATAAGACAGTGTCTTGTATTAATTTTTGCTCCTAAAGATGCGCTATGTCTTTTTCAGGGAATGTCTTATTTTTCCATGAATAAATTATAGCATGCTATACTAGTGAGAGTGTGTGTGTGTGTGTGTGTGTGTTGTGTGTTTAGTGTGTGTGGTGTGTTTAGTGTGTGTGGTGTGTTTAGTGTGTGTGGTGTGTTGTGTGTGTAGTTTGTATTATATGTATATATATATATATATAATATATATATATATATATATATATATATATATATATATATATATTATATCTTAAAGTTTAGGGTCACAAACCATAGGATATCTGTATGTAACGGACATTTTATGGCAGCTGCAGTGACCTATCTCAAAGGATGGCAAATGCTGGGCCTTGTAGAACTAGAAGTCCCAGCATGCCCCATCAGCCATCCTGTGAGATGTGTATGTGTCAGTGTCATTGCTCTGTTCTCCCTCTCCCATCCTTCACTTGAACACTTTCTGTCTCCTGTCCTGGGATGTTCGGGACCTGTGATGACATCAGTCACGTGACCTCCCTGCACAGGTCCTTCACCCCTCTGCTAAGACAATATGTCCCAGGGCTGTTTCTTGGGGTGGGCAGGGCTTGGGAACATCCGCCCCCCCACCTTTCTCACTGCCCGCCCTTAGGGACGGTCCTGTGTATAGGGAGCTGCAGCAATGACTTCCGCTATGTCTTCTTTTGGGGGGGGGTACCTTATATTAGGGAATTCAACAAAATCTCTGCTATGTCTTACTTTTGGGGGTGTCTTATTTTTGGGGAAACACTGTATATGAAGATGTAGAAAATATAATATTGTATTGTGTGTGTATTTGATTGATATTTTCATACGTAAGTGTGACCGAGGCCTTTTTTTTCCCACCGAGGATACACAATACATTTTATTTTCTTTGTTTGTACACATATGACACTTAGCAAACCCATTGTAATAATTTTCATATTAACGATAATCACTGTGTAAATTAGCCTCAACTAATTAGCCCTGTATTTAGCCAGGAATTACTTATACAATGTATTTATACGCCAGTAGTCTATTGTGCGGGACAATCTGATGGGTCTGGACTAGTGATGTTGGAGAGGCACAAAACTCAGGGGGTATGGTAAAATTCTGCTGAGTGCCTGATGTATGTGGCGATGCCCCCTGCCTCGGTGTAGGCTTTGGGTCATTGCTGTTTGTAATGCAGCAACAGCCGATTAGGATAAAACCTTCCTAACACTTCATTTCTAACCCACCCAAAAATGATAAAAATAAGCTTCCCGCTCTTCCTGTTTTCATAGCTTGCCGATTTCCTCCACATTACGTATTTTTGTCAGCATTGCTGCTTTTTGTAGACAATAAGGACATGAGAAATGTTTCCGGCCAATGTTGTTCTTTAAATATCTCCTCTTGAACCTGCGGCTGAAACATTCCACGCTCCTATGTCGCCCAGATAACGCCGCACATCAGAGAATAGCCAGAAATATTCCGCCTGTTTTTGTGCTCTTCAATGACAGCATTGTGTTGCGGTAAACAGGCTTGTCGCCCGGATATGCTCCAACACCATCAAACACCCGACAATGGGGAAATGGGATTTTCTTATGCCGTTGTGTAATATAAGCTTTAGGTACCAGACACCCACAGGGACCGTTGTGCCCTAGACGTTGGACCTCTACAATGGAGATGGCTAGATCAAACTTGATAAATCCCCTAGGCCTTCACATATACTTATGGTAAAGGTCATTTTTGGCTGGCCATTGCTTGAACATCACACTCAAGTGGTCGCAAAAATGTGATCTGTCAGGCTACATTTTTTGGGCCCAATACAGCCGCCGCCACCTTCCTATTTTTTTTTATTTTTTTTTTATTTTTTTTTTTTTTAACGGTTTTCCCTCATTACCAAATTTTGTTTGGCATGTACCAATGCTCACACCAGCAACATGCCAAACTGAATTTGGTAATGAGGGAAACCGTAACAATGCACACACAAACATGCCAAACGAATGAATGAGGAAGGACCGGTAATAAATAATGGGTCACTTAAATGGTAGTTTGCCACAAATTTTAAATATTAACGTGGGAAGCTTTCAAAAATTAAAGTATATAAACATTTTTACCATTCATCGATATTATAGAATAATTGGCGCGACCAGTTATGTTTGATTTTACTGCCTGCCTGTAGTTTGGATCCACTGTTTACAGCTCATCTCCAGGGGATACGACCAGGGACGAGAGATCCTCAGTCCTGGTCGCACATGCTCAGACATCACCTCTCTTCTCGGGTAATTACTACTGAGTGTTCAAACCCCAGGTGCTGTCATTCTACACCAGTCCTTTTGGACTAGTTAAACAGTGCAAATAAATAAAAAATAAACCTCAGTGAGGTCTGTGCATCGATAAAGAGGAAAAAAAAATCCACAGGTTAAGTTCCTGCAGGGATTTGAACCAAGGACCCTTGTGCCGTAAAGTAAAATTGTTACCGCTGAGCTACAGTGTAGCTACTTACAACTCTATACATTAACAGACCTTTCTTTGACTGCAGAGAGGAAAGGCCCGGTGATGTCATCCTGCAAGGTCACATGATATGCAATTCAAACAAATCACACACGCCCCCTTCTGAGCACACAGAGCTGAAAAACTGGATGCAGAAGGAATGAAATAAGATCGTGGCAAAACCCCTTTAACGGATTTGTGAATGTCGCTGTGGGTTGACTAAGAATGAAAAGTTTATTTTTTGTCTGTATAGTATATGTGACTAAAGGTAAAAATATTCTGTTCCAGTATTCAATTTTTTTTATACACGTAACCAAAGTGATGACCTTGGCTGACTACTGAATTTGTTGCATTCAATTTTTACATTTTACTTTTGGTAGACTCCTATAGGTGAAAACTTTTGACATGTAATTTTGCTAAAATTTGCAATTTTTGTACTAGCCAATTCTAAAATTTAATAAGAAAATTATATTTGTTCTCAAAGAGGACATCTTCAGACCAATATTTCTTGAGAGAGCATAAAATGATGCAAATTGTTGCAGAAATCTATGATGGGTTTGCTTTTCTGATATTTGAACCGTCCCTAATGCATCAAATTTAGACGTGATTTGCGCTTTTTAAAACATTTGACACATGTAGGTCCAGCTCTGTCATTGTACGTAGACATGAATGGTTATGCCAGTCCCTCCATGATTGCTTCTCTTCAGGCCTCTGGGACCTTGTTTTCTCATGTTTAGATGTTTGTGCTGGTTTTCGTGTGGCTTTTCTATAATCCCATTTCATAGTGTCGTCTCAAATTAATCATTTGACTCCAGTTTCCACGCATTTGTTTTGTTACATTTTCTGTTTTCCAGGCATATTGCTTTGAGTTTTATACCTTAATGCTTTGACGTCTTCCTTGGTCTACATTTATGTTTTCCTTTTAAAACTTTACCATTGGATTCTACTTGCATCAAATTCCACACACAGCTGGCTGGGAACAACCAACATCTTTTGCCACACTCTGTTGGCATAATTATCAACCAATCAGATATGGCAGTGCAGAGCTGAAAGATTGCTGTCAACTAGGGGAAGTCTGTTCTTTAGAGATCTGTTCACACAGGATGCAACAGTTTTTTTTTTTTTTTCTTGTTTTGTGGTCATTGAGTGTCATAGACGGGCAGGCAGTGACCATGTGTATCCATCGACATAGCGTCTTAATGAATTGCAGAAGGAGCACATAATCTCAGCTGGTGATGAATCATCCACATGGCACTCTTTGTTGCTTGAGGATGTTGAATTGCACTAAGGAAGGAAGCTATATTCTCAAAGACATGCTTTATAATGGTTGTTACAATACTGCTAAAGCTTTGTTCAAGCCTCCCTGTGAATTCCGCTACTCGTAGAGTATTGCTCAGTACTCGCTAGTTACTCTTTGTAATGAAGTTAAAGTTCCTCTGTAGATATTAATAGTTGTTTTGTTGGTTACCGTTTACGTTTCTGGAATGCTATGAATATCCCGAACACCCCTCCCCCACCATTTTTTTTTCTTTCTTTCTTTTTTCTTTAATGGCTTTTGGGTCTTTTGTATTCAATTTTCAAAACACCATTATCTTCATAATCCCTTTAATCCTCAGGATTTATTGCTATATCTCTATAGCAAGCTATTTCGTGCAGCCTGACATGCAAGAACCTGACTATTGTGAAAGCCATCGGACAACTTTTTTGCAGGTTTTGTAGAGGTGTATGATCCCATTCATTTTAGCTCTCCTATATGTTTAACCTTAGTTTTTAAATTTTTTAGAATGGTTTTTCCCACCACAAAAAAGCTCTCCTGCTGATGTGTTGTGATGTGATGCTAGAAAGTGCAAGTGTTTTTTTTTATGTTAATGTATGTGATGTTGTTGTATATATAATATATATATATATATATATATATATATATATATTTTCATTCCCACATTTAGGCTCAACCTGTTAGGAGAGTGTCACTACTGCTGACTTGTTTTATTTTTTTCTTGCTATGATATTGGCTAGCCCACAAAATATGGCAAAGGTGGAAATTTATTTTGTATTGTTTTATAGCTTTTATTATTTTCTTTTAACTCAAATCTAGTTCTTGCGACTATTGTTTGCTAACCCTGCTCATTATGTTGTAAGGGTACAGTCGGCCATTACAAATTTTGTTTTTTGCAGATTTTTCTACATTGAATGCAATAGAAGACCGCATCTACACTAAAATCTGCAGATAAACTTATCTTGTGGATTTTACCTTCTCCCATTGTAATCACTGTTTAAAACAAAAACAAAAAAAATTGTGGGAAAACGTGTGATAAATCCTCCACCAAAAATTGCAAATTAATGCAGATCCACCTTGTTTGAACTCACCCTTAGGGCATGTCCCCATGGCACGGGTCTGCGGCCGGTTTGCGGTTTTGCAGACCGTCTGAAAAACTGTCCGCAAACGAGCACAATGGGGCTCTATAGAAAATCTGTGCAGCAGTCCTCACTGCACGGGTTTGCCACCCGGCGGTTTTTCCGCCTGCAAGCCGCCCGAAAAGCTTTCAACATGCACATTCTTCCATCCGGTTTTCAGACGGAATATGCTCATCGCGGAGAAAAGCCGCCACCCGCGGCCGAGGGGACGGCGCTAAATCAGGACAAATACCATTCGGATAAACCGACCGGTATTTGTCCTCTGCCGTGGGGACGCGCCCTTAGGCTATGTTCACGCATGTTATTTTTTTGAGTTGAAATAAGTGCTGGTTTCACAAGAGGAACACGTGGTTTGTAAGCATGTTTTTCTTCATGCCCTTTCTTCATTGGCGATACTGTTACTGCTGGTTTACCTGCTTGTTTATTCAGGTAGCTTCGCTGTACCTGATGCGTCTTTTTGCGTGTTTGCTCGCTGATAACGGTCCTGCACTCAAAACCCATAGCAATGAATAGGACTCACTTTCTGACTGTAAATCCACCAGGGGAAAAAAAAACAACCTAAATACACATGAACTGTTCATTGATATACCACAGAAAGGGGAATATCTCTCCTTGGGGAGAGCACTATATAGGTGTGTGGGAATTTGAAATGGCCTTTTTGCACCCCACTAAGCATCTGCATATGACAAGGCATTATGGGAAAACAGCTGAAAGCTCGAGTGCCCTATATTGGATGTAAAAAATCCTCAATTTGCTTCAAACTCACTGAGTCTTTGGAAAGCAAAAAAAATGTTAGCCAAGCCAGTGTTGCTCATCTCCAGACAGCTGCTTCAGGGTTTTGCCCCTCATCCGTGCAGAGCGTGCTGGCTGGGTGGGAGGCAATGAGTGGCTCCGAAAGGGGAATATCTCTCTCTGGGTTGGGGGGGGGGGGATGTGTGTGGGGATTTGGTATGTTGTCCAACACTGTTTTCAATGGTAAAATCCAAATCCAAAAAGATCCAACTACTAAATTTTACCCCAACGCGTTAAATTGTGCGCAAAAGCGTGTTTTTTCCCATTTAATTCGATGGGAACCTCTAATGAGTCACTTACTTTTTGGATGTGTATAATTCTGCCTAAATATCCAATTATGTGGGCATCAAAAACCACCGCAAATAAAAAGTTGTTGCAGGCTTGTGCCTTGTACAGAAAAAGAAGAACTGGTGAGGAACACCGGGTGGTGATTTTTATTAAAATTTTGTGTTTCATGCTTATTTTTGTTTGGCAGGCCGCTGTCCCCTGAGAAGCGTCCAGCGTCCGTCTATAAGCCCAGCACTATGGTATGCAATCCTCCGGTTCCTCATTGAACCATTTCCTGACCTTTCTTTCCAAGCTGTAAACATTGTCTCTCCTTCTAATGTCTAAACATGTCCTATCCTTTCAGCTCTGACAGGTAACTTTTTTTTACTTGGCTAATCCTTTTAGACCGGTTAGATTAACTCTTGCTCTCCTAGATGCCTTCCTACAGGCCTAGAGGGTTGTCCTTCTTGCTTGATGTAGGAACTTTCTTGGGTCCAATCAATGCTTTATTTTTAGTCACATCACTTAATAGCCGTCGGTCATAGAGTCCTTAGTAGGACAAGTATCACCTTCCAATATTTTTAGAACCTCCGAATCGTCTTAAATGGATATGTGTGGCCATTTATTTGTAGTATAAGTAAATGATGACCAGCTCACCAGTTTAGAGGCTGCATGGACTGCTGGGAGCCAACAGGAATATGCTGGAAAAAGTAGAAGAAAAAATGCATCGTCCTCTTCGTAAATAACAAAATGTATAATTTTCCACAGTCAAAGGTGGCTATTCCTGCCACTGCACAGGATTACAATCGAATCTTTCACTGCTCTTTTAGTTTTTTTTAAAAGCACCAAAGATACCATCGTTCCTGCGGCACTCCATTAGCGGCAATAGAAAAGACAGCCGCATCCTCCACATCTTCTGACTTTTTTCTCTGCTCACCTTCTGGTGCCGACGTATTATACCACATGCTGTATGATACGCCGGCGCTTTTAGTTTTCTGGCATTTGTATGGGTGACGGCAAAAAAACGAGAAGCGACCGCGGTTTTTGTACAGAGCGTGACAAAAAACGCGGTCCTGCAGCGGAAAACAAACAGCCGCTTTTTGCGACCGTTTTTTTGTCCATAA
The DNA here is from genome assembly GCA_025379985.1 of Phyllomedusa bahiana. Classification (NCBI taxonomy): domain Eukaryota; kingdom Metazoa; phylum Chordata; class Amphibia; order Anura; family Hylidae; genus Phyllomedusa; species Phyllomedusa bahiana. Next base: position 33,993 of record JAODAL010008907.1, read on the forward strand.
GAAGTGGAGACATAGCCAAACAACATCCAACATAAAACCACAGCGTACACTTTCGCATTTTTCAGGACATGTGCCCTTAGTTGACAAACACATAAGCCTGAAATGCGTAAGCGTCCTTGTTTGTCTTTTCTTTGATGTTGTAGATGTGGAATTAAACATTTCGTTTTACAGAGGTACGCTTTATTTTTCATCTAACATAATTTAAGAAATATACGAGTATAAATTAATTTAAGTTTATTATACGACATTTTTGCAGTACTGAATCATCTGCACCACTGAATAAAACAAGTGATCATGTTAATAAGGCCCCATTTATATCCTGTTTCTTGGCCTCGTTCGTGGAATCCTTCAGTATACCGTTAATATGATCCCTTCGTTGTGCTCTTATGGTGCCGATGCCACAGAGGTGTGTTGTTGAGACTAACGTGGTATCCCGATCGGAGTACGTACTTTTGGCCCTTATAGATCTGCATGGTCCCATCACTGCCCCGCCACGGTCACTGTTTGTGGATCATTTAGTGAATGGAGAGGCCATAAAGTGTTGTCGTGTAGAGCAAGTCCCTTACTGTTGTCTTCATGAACTCATTTCCCTTTTTTGTTGGGTGATGGTAGCACTATTATACTGTGATCTGACGTAGTCGATCTCCATTGTCGGTTTTCGACCCTTTCAATACATTTCATGAATTGGTGGTGATTTTTTTGTTTTTTCTCAATCCCCAATAAGTTTTAAGGGATCAGGAATCCCCCAATTCTGTCCTATGTTTCTGGCCGGAGGGATGTCAATTTTCCTTTCATCATCTTACATCTGGGGTGGCTTCAGATCACCAGCCATGTTAATGAACCCCACTGGTCAATATTCTTCTCCTGAGTTCGTGATCTTAAAACGGAGTTCGTTCACATGTTTTTCAATGGGCTTATGGTTTTTAGGGATTTTGCAGTCCCATTCATCTCTAGGGGGTTTTGGATGCGGATCCAACATAGAAATATTTGGGGCGCATTTTTTGCACTCCGACCTATTGAAAATCTGAGTCATGTGGAATACTACTCCGATTTTCATTTGCGGTGTATGGGATGGTTTTATAGTTGGATTTTTACGTTTTTTGAAACCTAAATCCGCATAAAATCCAACCGTAAAAGCATGTCGTGTAGACTGGCCTAGTATAGCGGCAGCATCATCTGACACAATTGAAATCCCCTCTCATTAAGCTTCTATTCACACTCGTGTTGTGACTTCTGTTTATAACAGATATCACAATGTAATGCCAGATTCAGTGTATGGTAGAAGCCGCACCTGACCGAACTCTATAGACATGAATGTTTTTAAAAGGCTACGGGGGTTCTGCTCAGTTGATCGTCCCTCCTCCCTCCATACAATAGCTTACACATTGCACATGTTGGTGATGGGTCGGTTGTAGTAACGTCTGGTTGAACTGCTTCTATGGCCACCTCTAAATGTGCACTGCTCATCCTCGCGAGGTGACATTTTAGAACTGATCTGGACATCTACCCAGGGGTATAGCTATGCTTGGTGTCAGATGTAGCAGTCAGCTAATCGGATCCCAGTGATCAGATAGGCCCCTTTTCCACATAAGAGGTTAAATTGTACGTGGTAGGTGAGGGCCCTTTTGTAGAGTTGTTATTGGGGTCCTGTAGCTTTAAGTTGCACCTCTGCATCTATAATGTTAGAGTGTGAGAATCCAACCCTTGAACAATTGCATCTCATCCGGTTTAGCCTAATAATTCAAGGGTGTTGTAATTGGAAAACAATTAGTTACTATTCTTTCAGATGTCTCCCCAACTTTCTTATGAATGCAATAATAGTAGCATTAGTACCATGCATGTGAATGCGATTCCTCACACACCCCGTGCCCATATGTGCAGGACTGCCAGGAGGGTGCTGCTGCCCTGTGGCTCCATTGCTTCTAATAGGCCATGTTCACACGGCTTAAAATGTGGCCGTATTTCGGTCCGTAATATCGAACGCACCGAATGTGCAGAATTACGGCTGAAAACGGCCCTTCGATAACGTTAGAACCACAGTTCTCTTATAGATGAACTATGGATTACGACTCCCTCTCCATTCACTTCGGCTGGTAGGATGAATTGACATGACACATAATCTAGCGGCGTATGACTCCCGCTAGTAATGATTGTCTAATGGCCGGCAAGCGCCCCGCTCCCAGCCGCCCCCGGCCACACGGCGTAATTTGCGGGACGTAATTACGTCCACGCAGTAACCGTGTGATCCTATCCATCTGTACATGTCCATAGACTGACAGGCCTAGAAGATGCTGGGAACCCGTGTAGCTGGATTTGTGGCCCGTAATTTTAATTCTTTATTGTCCGTTCTGAAAACAGCTGGTGAAGGTTATCCTCCGGGGCCCTGCATGATCTTATTGGAAAGTTCCTGTTTCTAAACCCATTACCATTTCTAGCATTATATTACAGAATTGCTGCTAGGAGAAGATTGGCATATTTTATAAAAAATAAAAAAAAAAATTACATTCCTCTGTAAAAATCTTGGGCCATGAAGGTGGACGATCTTCCTAAGCAGTCTGGGGCTATATTACTTCAAATAAGGGGTCTTCCACTGAGAAACCTCATCAATGAGAGCAGCTCCCATTCTGGTGGACTCGAGACGCCCTTGTATATGGTCATGTGAATGGTTGCCATGTACTACTATGCCAAGAAAAGCCGCTCTGGCAGACTTTAGTCATCATATAAGAATGGCCACCATGCAGCTGTCAATGCAAGAGACACCTGTGCTAGCTGCGGCTACTAGACAAATCAAAGACCCGAGACAATTGGCAGACACCACTGCACCTGGATTACGGTAGAGCTGGTCTCTGGTAAACAAGAAACCACTATACAGCATTTTTGTTGCTGGAACTTTACATTTTGCCATTCCCTCTATCTCTTCCTGGTAGTTATTGGCTAAATGCTCCACCATTGTCCGGTCAATGTAGATCACATCAGACACCGCTAACAAGGTGCATTTGCTACATTTCCAGGAGGTGTAACAGAGGGACATTACAATTCTGTTTGTTTTACAGAGTTGCTTTTGCTTTATTTTATGATGATTGCAAATATTCACTGAAACATACATGAAATTAAAGGTAAATGACAATACTCACAGCTCCATGACTCGACATAAAAAAACTAATTCCCAGTAGGAGGCAGTAAAACCCCCAGTGTCCCATGGGAGTAATTGCACAGGTGCAGAATACTGATGAATGTTCACACACCTACTTTCCTTGAGGGGGGAAATTCTTTAGTAAAGAACTGCACATTGAATAAAAACCAGTTCACACCAGTATGCAAAAAAGCTGCAGTACCATACAGGGGAGATAGCTCAAGTGCAAAAATACTGATAGACAACCACTCGCAGGCTGACTATCTATGAGGGGGGTAATTGATAGTTTTATAATTGCACATAGATGAGGCTTATATAGGGTGCCAGCTACATGTGGTATACCTTATAGAAGCCTTATTCATGTGCAATTGTATTACTAGCAATCACCCCCCTCATGGACAGTAGGCTATGAGTGGTTTTTTTATCAGTTATGATTTTGCGCCTTTTTGGAGCAATCCCTCCCAATTATGGTGCTGTGGTTTTTTCTGCGTACTGTTGTGAACTGGTTCTTATCCAATGTGTAGTTTATACTAAGCAATTGCCCTCCTTATGGATAGAAGGTGTAAGTAGTTGTTTATCAGTTTTTTTGAACTTGAGCAACTGCTCACACAATTGAGGCCCACAATAAAATGAAAACTGTTAGTCTAAAACTCTCCACCCTCAAGTTTGCCCATATAACGAATGGCCAAAAAAACGTGTAGTTTATAGACTTAAACGGATTCATACATGTGTCCCTTATTATCCATGTGGGGGGAAATTGCTTAGTAGTGAACTACACATTGGATAAGAAACAGTTCACACCAATATGGAGAAAAGCCGCAGTACCATACAGGGGAGATGGCTTAAGTGCAAAATTACTGATCATCGCCCCTCTGCACCCCACCCCCTTTTTTTCTTTTTCTTTTTTTGGAAAACGTACACAGCCAACCTTTTTCTTTGTATGGGAATGAGATGTTTAGCCGATGATGGGATGGACACGGTGTCTTGATATTCAACGTTCCTGGATCTTTGCGCCCACGGGAGATAAACGTGTGTGGCAGTGACCTGATCCCACTCCTGATCGACGTCACTGGCACGCAGAGCTCAACTGTTAGTACTTGAGTACGGGGTAGGTTGCGACTAGTGTTGAGTTTCAGATTTGGGTCGGGACATTTTGGCCTAACATGAATTCTGGACAACCAATTGGCAGCCTGTGGAAAAAGCAAGTAACCAGTTGGAAGCCAGCCAGTCAGACAGGAAAAAGGAAATCTATAATACACTTCCTTTTTCCTGTCTGACTGGCAGGTTTCCAATTGCTTGGCAAATATTCCCACATTCCCGATTGCTCCTTCTGACTGCCGATTGTTTGCCCAACACTTCGTTTTGCCTGATTGGCAATACATTAACATAGTTTCCATATTTGAATTCGGATTGGCCTAAATCATCCTAACCTGAATCCAAAGCTCAACACTAGTTGGAAAGGACTGGAGCATAGTTTCAAGTAGCATGCCACTATAAAAGTTAACCTGTTAGCACACAGTTTATGGCCCCCCTTGGCAAAGGGCATCACATAGCTAGTGTCAGACCTGCAGTTCCCAGCACTTGTGTCCCTTATTCTGTAAGATGCTGGAGATTTAAGATGCAAATTACGCCCTATGTTTACAACCTTATCAAAGTAATAGGATTTTGTCATGTTGAGGATGTGCGGGGGGGCATATCCTCAATGGGCTGTGTTATTAAAAAAAACTGACACTGAAGGACTCTTCGAATGACTCTTTTGGCTGAAAACTGCAGATTTGAGCATTAAAGAGAACCTGTCACATAGTTTTTACCCCCCTGGCTGAGGACAGAACAAGGTAGTGTCAGACCTGCTGTTTCCAGCGCTGTGTCCCTTGCTCTGTAAGATGCTGTAGTTTTCGTGTATTTAATGCTCAAATCTGCAGTTTTCAGCCATAAGAGTCATTCGAAGAGTCCTTCAGAGTGTGTTTTTTTCAAACCAGGCCAAACGAAGGCTAGCCCCGCCCACCTCAACTGACAACCCTATTACTTTGAATAGGTAGAAACATTTGAATAACTGTCAGTGGGCGGAGCTAGCCTTTGGTGGGTGGAGCTAAAAACCTACTCATGAATAAGATTTAAAGGGTAAATGCTCTAAAACTGCTGCATCTTCCCGAATAAGGGGGACAGTGCTGGGAAACAGCAGGGCGACACTAGCTTGTGCTGCCCTCAGCAAGGGGTAAACCCGTGACAGGTTTCCCTTTAATCCGTGTGTGACCAGATTGCTCCATCAGCAGACAGTGATGTAGAGGCCTTTCTAGACCTCTAATCCCTTCTGGACCGTGCGCTGTTCGGTAGCGGTGATCATCACAGTCGCAGCACTTTGTGCAGATTTGTAAATGGAGCTGAGCCTCATCCCTCATTATGTGAGACATCCCAGACTGCTTTTCCAGAAGTCTGCCAGCACCTCTGCAGTCCGGGCAGTCGTCGGTTTCTAGGTCAGGCAGGGTTTGCACTATTGAATAGGTTCGGCTTTGCACTGCCTTTGTATTTGCTTAGAGAATGTGGAGAGCCGTCTATTGAATGGAGAGCGAGCGGAGGATTTTGTAGGCTTGTTTTAGTGGTGAGTGGAGCAATGAAAGAGCCAGTCCCCCATGTTACTTCCGTGAGGGGAGGCTTCATGATCCGCAGCGCACACATTAGCACTCATTATGCAGGATCCTCGCAGCTATTTACCGCTCTCAGGCAGGGTGACATTTCTGAGCACGCCTTCGGCAATGTTGTTGAGCAGCTGCTTTTACAAAACACTTTTGGTTTCTGTAATCCTTAATTTCCTGCCGTTCTCAATGGGGGAGCGTCCCTGTTGTGTACAAAGTAAAAAGGAGCTCAATTTGTATGTATGGGGTGCGGAAATATGGTGACAAACAGTGGCGGGTGACTGGGCCATAAAAGTATTCATGTAAGCTTCCTCCACTAGGCTCGCCTGTCGCGCTCTTTATTAAGGTCACAGGTCACTGACACCGTCTGAATAACCTGAAAACTTCTCTATGCGGATGTTCCATCCAGGTCTTAGACATTTGTTCAATTAAGTAACATTTCCTCAAAAAATCCTCATCTTATGGTTAACTTATTATTAGTTTTGTTTTAGTAATAAAAAAAAAAAAAAAAAAAAAAACTGCATGCATATATATGGTCATACACATTGCATGCAAAAAAAAAAGTACCAAAAATGCATGCAGGTTTCTGGGTTGGTGTTTTTTTTTTTTTTTTTTTTTACTTTTTGTTTTGTGGAAAAATTGTATCAGCCAAATGCTGGAAGTCAATGGGCAATGTTGTTGGGGTCTTTTTTTTTTTTTTTTTTTTTTTTTCCTCCTTTCTTTGTGGCATTTCCTCTGGTGTAAGGGCATGTCCCCACGGCTCGGGTTTTCGGACGGTTTTTCAGCCGGTTTGCAGTTTTTCAGACCGCCTGAAAAACCGGCCGAAAATTAGCACAACGGTGCTTTATGGAAAACCCGTGCAGCAGTGCCCACTGCACGGGTTTTCCGCCCGGTGGCAAAACATTCTTCCGTCCGGTTTTCGGACGGAATCTGTGCTTTTCAATGGGAGAGGGGAGGGCTCTTCTCCGCTCATCGCAAAGAAAAGCCGCCCCCCTCCGTGGCCGTGGGGACGGGCGCAAAACAGGACAGGTATTTGTCCTATACCGTGGGGATGCGCCCTAATTTTTTTTTCCAGGCAATTTGTGATGTTCTCCTTATTCAATTATTTTTGTTTTTCTTTTGCATTTTTTTTTTTCACCCAAAAACTGCATTTGTTCTTGTAGCCCGGGCTATTTAGTCTGCGTCGTTATAAAATGTTGACTATTTTTTCAGAAGAATTTGGGAAAATTCTGAAATGCCCTATAAATGATTGTTCTATTCCTGATCTAAGGATCGAGGCTTTTACCAGAGATGAGGGTGTGCTGCACTTTATGCACATGCTCAGTAGTGAAGCTCCTCCGCTACCGGTCAGAGGAAAAGGCGCTGGGAAGGGATGGCTGCCCTCCTCTCCGAGCCAGAGCTGTGGAGTCCGAGTCGATGTGCGTTTTGGTGGAGTCAGAGTTGGGGAAATTGAGGAGACGGAGATTTGGCTTACTGACGCACAGCCCTGCTTGAAGCTTTTTTGTTTTCCATTGCACATCATGTGATGATTGTTATGGGGGGATGCATTTGAAGTAAAAAAAAAAAAAAAAAAAAAAAACTGAAAAAAAATACAAAATCTTCATGCCTGAAAAAATGCATGAAGCCTAAAAATAAGAAAAAATCCGGTATTAGAGGTTTAATTTTTAACATGTGTTAAGGGGGCTTTAAAGGGGTTTTCCAGATCATTGATATTGATGGTCCAGCTTGCAGCTCTCGCACTGTTCAGCTGACTGAAACCACGGTGCTCCGGCTCACATTTGTTTACCAGGCACAGGACCGCGCTTTTGTTAGTGACTTGGCTTCATATTGCTACTCAGTCCCTTTTACAAGCCTGGAACTGGGCTAAAGAGAGCTGTGTTACCAAGGACACCCACTTCAACATGTGAGGCATTGGATCTGGTTAAAAGGAAAAAAAATGGAGGACACGGTGCTTGTTGGAGTAATTCAGGCCCTTCAGTCAGATGAACGCTTGGGGTGCTGGACCCCCACCTATCTGATATTATTGGCCTATGCAGAGGATAGTCCATTTGCTGTTTAGGCCTGTAGGGGTGCTGGGCCTTCTGGGATCTGTTATCTATTTGCGGTTATCCAGCTTCCCTAAAAAGTGATAGCATTAACAACGACCATAGATTTAACGATACAAGTTTTTTTTCCAGGCTATATAAGCCAAATAAAAAAAAAAAAAGACCAAAAAATAAATTTGAAAGCTTTCCATCGCAGAAAGTGATTGTATTTTCGCTAGGCTTAGTGGGTGTGTGAGGGACCAATTCTAAGGTTTGGGGAAGACTGCAGCCGTCAAAGAATTACAGCCCCTCCCTACTCAAGAAAATACAGTGCAGTAAATAATTAAGTAAGTTTTCCCACTGACAAAGACATGAGCAGCCTATAATTTTAAGGGCAGGTTAATTTTAACATTGAGAGAGAGAATATCCAAACTAAAATCCAGAAAATCACGTTGTATAAATTTATATAAATTTGCATTTTGCAGTGAGAAATAAGTATTTGATCCCTCTGGCAAACAAGACTTATTACTTGGTGGCAAAACCCTTGTTGGCAAGCACAGCAGTCAGATTTTTTTTGTAGTTGATGATGAGGTTTGCGCACATGTCAGGAGGAATTGGGCCACTCCTCTTTCCAGATCATCTCTAAATCATTAAGATTTTGAGGCGGTCGCTTGGCCACTCGGAGCTTCAGCTTCCTCCATAAGTTTTCTATGGGATTAAAGAGTACCTACCACCTCCAGGGAAACCTCATGAAATAACAGGAGACTAAAATACAAACACTTTCTCAAATATGCTTCATTTGGGAAATCAAAGCATTTTACCTGTAATTCAGTTTTTAAAAAAGCGCTGGCCCTTAGGACTGAAGTCGGCCTAAGTTGGCACATGACAGCTTGATGGTTGATTATGTTGACAGTTGTGTTGCTCCTGAGCTGGAAGAGTCCATTGTGCAGGGGGGAGCCAGGAAGTATACATCATATGCACACTGAGTTTCTCTGGGCTGCTATGTCTGTGCTGGATATAACACTAGCAGCAGTGTAATGTAGATCCTATAAAGCCTGTCACACACTATGTCCTCAGTGTGCTGTGCCGTTGTACTGTATTAGCAGCTATGTCCTTAGCTCCCCCTGCACAGTGGTATAGCTCAACAGAAAAAAATCCCTACTACATACAAGCTCTGCTAAAAAAGTAAAAGCAAAATCTTTTCCCCTGTATTAATTACATAGCCCTCTGCATTGCTAATGACATGTATTGGAAAAAAGTCTTATAATTTCATCTACCATTATATTTTGTGTGTTTGTGTGGAGGTGATGGGGGCTCTTTAAGGTCTGGAGACTGGCTAGGCCACTCCAATACCTAAATGTGCTTCTATCTGAGCCACTCCTTTGTTGCCTTGGCTGTATGTTTTGGGTCATTGTCTTGCTGGATGACACACCACAACCCATTTTTAATGTCCTGGTGGAGGGAAGGATGTTGTCACTCAGGATTTTACAGTACATGGCTCCATCCATTCTCCCATTGATGCGGTGAAGTAGTCCTGTGACGTTAGCAGAGAAACACTCCCAAAACATAATGTTCCACCTCCATGCTTGACAGTGGGGACGGTGTTCTTTGGGTCATAGGCAGCGTTTCTCTTCGTCCAAACACGAGTTGGGTTAATGCCAAAGAGCTCATCTGACCACAGCACCTTCTCCCAATTGCTCAAGAATCATCCAGGTGTTCATTGGTAAACTTCAGATGGGCCTGCACATGCGCCTTCTTGAGAAAGGGGAACTTGTGGGCACTGCAGGATTTTAAACCATTGCAGCATAATGTATTAGCAATGGTTTTCTTGGTGACTGTGGTCCCAGCTGCCTTGAGATCATTAACAAGTTCCCCTGTGTAGTTTTAGGCTGATCTCTCACCTTCCTCATGAACAAGGACACCCCACGAGATGAGATTTTGCATGGCGCCCCAGACCGATGTCGATTGACAGTCATTTTGTATTTCTTCCATTATCTTACTATTGCACCAACAGTTGTCTCCTTCTCACCCAGCGTCTTGCTTATGGTTTTGTAGCCCACTCCAGCTTTGTGCAGGTCTATAATCTTGTCCCTGACATCCTTCAAAAGCTCTTTGGTCTTGCCCATGTTGTAGAGGTTGGAGTCTGAATTATTGAGTCTGTGGACAGGAGTCTTTTATAAAGGTGATTATGTAAGACAGCTGTCTTTAATGCAGGTAACGAGTTGATTAGGAGCGTCTAACTGGTTTGTATGAGCCAGAACTCTTAATGGTTGATAGGGGATCAAATATTTATTTCTCTCAGCAAAATGCAAATAAATGTATATAATTTATACACTATAATTTTCTTGATTTTATTTTGGATGTTCTATCTCTCAATGTTAAAATTAACCTACCCTTAAAATTATAGTCTGTTCATGTCTATGTCCGTGGGCAAACTTACAAAATCAGCAAGGGATCAAATAATTATTTCCTTCACTGTAACTCTGTGGCCTCTTGGTTCTGGGGGTTGCTGGGATGCCCACTATGAGAATTCTGTGGCAAAAACTAAAAAGGATTTCTGCTAAAGGGGCAGCCATATGACTTGTCACTTTATAGCTGCCCAAGTAAAACTATCCTTGTAATATTGGTTCAGTATTCTCAGTGCCAGTTTTTGGCGGTGGTCCTCCATACAGATGACACAAAGTATCCCAGCCTGCTGCATGTGTGCATTTCATGTCAAGTCTGGTCACCTTTGCTACCGATACCAGTAGATTATGGGCGACGCATTGCAGACTTACTTTTAGATGTCTCTTGTCGTTTGCAGTTGTTACATTGGCCCCCTATGTTACATCGGCCTAGCTCTAGCTGGAGCGATGCATTTCTGAAGGAATTGGCAGATATACTGTATGTGTGTGTGTATGTATATGTGTGTATGTATATGTGTGTATGTATATGTGTGTATGTATATGTGTGTATGTATATGTGTGTGTGTGTGTGTGTGTGTGTGTGTGTGTGTGTGTGTGTGTGTGTGTGTGTGTGTGTGTGTGTATATGTGTGTGTGTGTGTGTGTGTGTGTGTGTGTATGTGTGTGTGTGTGTATATGTATATATATATATGTATATATATATATATATATATATATATATATATATATATATATATAAATATATATATATATAAATATATAAATATATATATATATATAATTTTTTTTCTTTTTTTTTTTCGGCTGTGCCATCCATCAGTTTTTGTTACCTGCACCTAGGGTTTTACTCCTCTTGTAGTACAGTGCAGCATATGTCCATTTCAATGTCTGGTGCGCACGTTTACCTCTATGCTTGTATCCGCCTCCATCGTTCCCGGTTTCTCATGTTAACATCTCCTTTTTTTTTCCCCACTCTTTTTAATAGTGACAACTACATAGTGCGTGTGAAGGCTGTGGTTATGAGCAGAGATGACTCCAGTGGGGGATGGTTACCACATGAAGGCGGTGGAATCAGTCGGGTTGGAGTCTCAAAAGTGTACCCAGAGGGCAACGGAAGAAGCGACTTTCTTATTCATGGGGAACGAATAAAAGATAAACTGGTAACGGAGTTCTTTTCACTTTTACTAAAGTAGTGTTGTCTCCTTCATTCAGATGGCCTTTACATAGGACTGCTGCTTTTACCAAACGCTGTGTTTTTTGTTCCTCCTTCCATAGTTTCCTTCTGTGTCCAAATCAAACATAGTTCTAGATTTTTGGCACCAAGCTGCTCCCTGGCTACGGTTGTATCCTGTTCAGGGCGCATAGCAGAGCTGTTTCATAACACTCTATTGTGCATGATAATGGAAACGTACGCTTAAAAGGCGCTGAAGGTAAAATAAAAGTAAGTGAGGTAAAGGTTAAGTGAAAAATCCAGGAGGACATAAGCGATTTAATTACAACATTGTGTTTCTCAGCTGGATAAGGCTACGAACGTAACTAGAGGACACTTCGTCGTCTTCCCTGACTTTGGCAGAAGCCGTGTTGTTTCTACAAGAAATTTAGAACCAGTGCTACATAGCAGACTTTTCATCAGTGCTGAGAAACGATCAGTTTTCATTAGGGTATGTTCACACGGTGTATTGCTGTGCGTGCTGGACACGCCGCAATATGCCAGGTGTTTTAGAAGCATGCGTTACTTTCATTGTAAGCGCCACAAAGGAGTGACGTCACTTCTCTCTTCCGGCGTACAATACGCACGCATTATACGCCGGGGGAGACGGACGTAATTCATGGCTCTCATAGAGCTATACGCGTGTTTTGTACACCAGAAGAGCTCTATGAGAGCTAGGAATTACCGTAATTGCGGGGTGCATGTTGGGAGTATTGAAGCGCAAATACACGGCGAAATGCATCCCACAATTATGCCGTGTGAACATACCCTTATATACTATGTGTATAGTCTTCAGGGTCTATTTGCAGTGAGACCTTTGCCTTCAGAAGGCGATTTAGTTCAACTTTAAAGGTCTTTTTTTTTCTTTTACTAAAAAGATTAGCTCTCAACATGTAGGGACAAGTAATTGAAGACTTTTTCTAAATGCATTGGTCTTTTGATTTGACTTTAGTCAGGAGATGAGATTTTATCTGCTCAGTGTGCACTGGTTTCTAGGATTACACGCAATAACTATATGATGAGAGCAGGGAGTGATTTCACAATGGTTTGGAGAGCTCACTCAGAGCAGACTAATTCTCTCTAACAAGATTAGCTTTTGTTTTTAGATGAGCAATTGTTTTCAGTCCTCGCACCACCTATAGCTTTGTTTAATGAAGATAGCATCTCTTGCAGTTGTCAGTGTAATGTCTCGGCTAGTTGCAGCTAAATATGCTAATCACTGCGATAGAACCACCCACAACCTGACAAGACCAGAGTGGAAGAAAAGCTGGTAGTGACTGTGAAACTGCATGGAGAGAGAACCCCTTTAATTAACCTTGCAATATTGCACTTTTCTCGTCAGTTATGAAGGGAATAAGCTCCATAGACAAACGTGCCATCTTTATAACATGCTAAGATACAAGGCACTTGCCATCTGCAGTCAAAATGAGCCTTAAAGGCGAATTCTCACCACATTGATTGGCTTTAAACATGTAGGCATAGGTTACCGGCTACCTCTGTTCTAGCAGCCTAGGCCAGGATGGTCGGAATGGTAAAGTCACTCCCTGATGTGTCTCATCAGCAACACAGGAGCTTGTTTCAAACTTTAGCCATTTAACGTTCTGTAGTAGTCTGCCCTGCTGTTAAAACTCTTCCATCACCAACGTCCTCTAAGAGGCTCTGGTAGGAATAGCAGAGCTGATATGCCAATCACTGTTGTAGAATCACCCACAGCCTGAACAGGAAGCTGGAGGCTGAAGCTGGCTGTGAAGTCTTAAGCGCAAGCTCTATGAGACCGCATGGTGAGAACACTCCTTTAAAGATATGTTCAAACAGGACAGATTTACTGCAGTGATATCTGCATCAAAATTCATATTATACCTGTGCAGATTTGGCTCTGTTATGGCAGGGGTACGACCGGACACAGTCCTGCAGTCGGTTTGAGCGTGCCGCTGCGAGTCCCGAAATCTGAGAGTTGTGCATTGCACAGTAACTTGCACATTTTCTACTTGTGAACACGACCTTATAGTGTGGGAGATAATAGATGGAATTCACCATTAATCAGTGGATTAGTAAGCAGCGATTTATCTGCATGTGATCAGCCATCTTCTGCTCTCCAAGATCACATTCCAGATCTCCCTTGATGAGTTCTTCATGAATACAGCAGAAGTCGCAGAGCGAGGACAAGGATTTACATGGACACGAGGGAAAGGTTTGGGATAAGGCGAACCTGTACAGGGCCATCACCTTATATATCAGGATGTCTCCATAGGGCATGCTAGGGTAAGAACCAGATGACGAGACATACTTCTGATTGGCAGAAAGGTGCTTTTGTTTTTATACCGTTTTGCTTAAAAAATACGTATATAAATATCAAAATTAATATTCAATAAGGGCTTGTTCACACGCAGTTTTCACTCCATGTTACATCCGCTTTTTAGATCAGTCTCGGGGACCGACAGGGCGGAGATTATCACTGTGGGCTATGAGGAACGCGCAGCGGCTTTCACATGAGAGATCGCCGCTGCGTGTTTCACTTTTTTTTTTTTTTTTTTTTTTTCCGCTGCGTGTTTCACTCCTGCTTGTCGACTCCATCTTTGAAAGAATTGACATGCAATTCATTCAAAGACTGAGTCGGGGAACATGCGGCGATCTCTCATGCGAGTGCCGCTGCGTCTTCCTCATAGCCCACAGTGATAACCTCACTGCTAATTGTTAGATCCGTGTCTGGGTCCGTCCTGTCAGCCCCCGAGACTGATCTAAAAAGTGCTTAGGAAGGAAGATCTCTCCTTAAGGAGAGCACCGAACGAACGGCTTGTAGAGTTTTTGTTTTGCCTTTTCGCCCTCTACTTAGCATCTGCATATCACAAGGCATTATGGGAAAGGGGCTGAGAAGCCCACAGCGCCCTCTGTTGGTTGTAAAAAATCCTCAATTTGCTTTTGACCCACCGAGTCTTGAGAAAGCAAAAAGAATTTTTTTAGCCAAGCCAGTAACTCTCATCTGCAGACAACGCTGTTTCGGGATTTTTGTCCCTCTTCAGTGCAGAGCAGAGAAGATACTGGCTGGCTGTGTGAAAGCTCTAAAGGTTAGGGCTTGTTCACACGGCATTTCTGGATTTGAAAATCGCATCCAAAAACGCAGTGGCGAACGGTTCAAACACGTTTCCAACACGCAGCTGCGTGTTTGGATGCGTGTTGGATGCAGCAGGATCGCACCCTATAGTTTTAAATAGGGAGCCTGCTGCGTCTTTCGGACCAAGAATTAACATGACAGTTCTTGGAACGGATCCAAAAGCCACAATGAGACGCAGCGGCGATCACTCGTGTGAACACAAATACGTGTTTTACATTGCGAGCGGTGTAAAATCACACTGTTCATTGCTGGATAAGTGTTTGGATCCATCTAGATGGACCCAAACACACATCTAGGAACGTATGTTCACACGGATCCAACACCCCATGTGAACATACCTTTAAAGGGGTTGTCTCACTACATGGATTCATCTCGCCTCATTCCTGTTTTCTTGGTTTCATTTTGAATTCAGGGGCGTGTTTACTGGCTTCTACTAGGCTGCAGTAGAAGCCAGGTCTGTAACTATGGCAACCAGCGCTGGCAGCCTATCGGGAGAGATTGAACAGGTCTGTAGCTATAGCGACCTGAGGAGCTGATGCAGCTCATACAAGAGGGGATATCTAGGAATAGGTAGGACACTGTTAATGGACATATTACAGTGACTTGTTTTTGGAAGATCTTTAACATAAAACACAATCCTCGTAGTGAGAAAACCCCTTTAAAGAACTGTGACATGTCCTGACATGTTTATACGGTAAATGTGTTCATGGTGAAATAAGGGTAAGTCCACACGGCTGATTTGGATACTGATTTTTAAGCGTCCAAATCATCTTCAGATACTCTCCTGAAAAACTCAGGTTTTTCTTAGGTGCGTTTTGACACGGTTTTCAGTCTGACATTCAAATACTGTGCCAGGGTGTCTTTTGGGCACAGATCCCCGTCTAAAACGCATCAAAACCGCGTCCAAAAATGCGCCACAATGGTGGATGAGGTATTGTAGTTCTCCATTGATTCCTATAGGCATTTTACTTCTGAAAACGCCTTAAGAATTGACACGTCACTACTTTTTCAGCGCTGAAAACCGACATGGAAAACGCGCGTCATGTAAACTGCGATACGGTTTTCCAAAGAAATCGATTAAAATAAACTGGAGGCGTTTTTTTGTTTAGTGTTTTTTGGGGGGACAGCGTCTGTGCCAAGATGGCGTCCACATCAGCAGTGTGAACATACCCTAACAATTCTGTTATTCCTTCTAGAAATGTGTTACTGAATCTGTCAGATGGGTGTTACCAATTGGGGGGGGGTGTCCCTGCACACACTGACTGTCAGCGCTGAATGGACAATATCAATGTGTCAGGAACACGCCCCCAATTTGTAACTCCTATCGGAATGAGGAGTAAACTGCTAGAAGGAATAACCGAGGGAGAGCACAGCGTTATAAGAGAAGATGCTCCAGAGTTGTTGTTTCATAGGGAACACAAGGTTTTTCTGAATCAGACCTGTCAGGAGATGGCTCAGGTCCTCTTTCAGTTTTTCTCGTTTTTCCAGCAGATAACCCAGCAAACGAGAACAGGTTGTTCAGACTCTCCAAGAGATGAATGCAGGAAATGGTTTTGCTCGAGGGTTCCGGTAGCTTCTGCGATAGTACGAATAAATCGCCCTGTATAACTTGTTCATTCAATCAGGCCCATTCATACCATCCTGCTCTCCACAGTCTATTGTTCTACCTCTCCTGTCAGCCTCAAATTGTAGTAATCCCTTAACAATACTTCCGCTGTTGGGCAGGACTTCATGCATCTACGTAAAGGGTAGAGAGCCATGGCATATGTGAACAGGGACTAAAGGGGTTGTCTCACTACATCAGTTCATCTTACCTCCGTTCTGTTTTCTCGGTTTCATTTTTTAATTCAGGGAGGTGTTTACTGGCTTCTACTGGCCTGCAGCAATGAGCTGCTGAAGACACCAGGTCTGTAGCTATAGCGACCAACGCTGGCAGCCTATCAGAGTTTGAACGGGTCTGTAGCTATAGCGACCAGCGCTGGCAGCCTATCAGGAGAGATCGAACGGGTCTGTAGCTATAGTGACCAGCGCTGGCAGCCTATCAGAGTTTGAACGGGTCTGTAGCTATAGCGACCAGCGCTGGCAGCCTATCAGGAGAGATCGAACGGGTCTGTAGTTATAGTGACCAGCGCTGGCAGCCTATCAGGAGAGATCGAACGGGTCTGTAGCTATAGTGACCAGCGCTGGCAGCCTATCAAAGAGTTCAAACGGGTCTGTAGCTATAGCGACCAGCGCTGGCAGCCTATCAGGAGAGATTGAATAGGTCTGTAGCTGTAGCGACCTGAGGAGTTGATGCAACCCATACAAGAGGGGATTTCTAGGAATAGGTAGGACACTGTTAATGGACATATATTACAGTGACTTGTTTTTGCAAGATCTGTAACATAAAGATCAATCTTTGTAGTGAGACAACCCCTTTTAACTTTATACTGTTCCCTGCTATACCAGTGTCATTGTGGAAGTTACAAAACCGTCACGATAGAAATGGCTTCACGTGATCAGCGGATGATTGCATATTCTCAAAGGAATATAACCTGTAGAAATAAAAAATTAAAAAAATATTCCTTTGGGTCCAGGGCGATCCAAAAAAATAGAAAAAAAGAACCTCTTCCCTAGCTCTCCCCCACCATTGTCACTCATAAGGATTCACTTCTCTGGATTTCGGAGTTCTCATCTGGACATGCTGAAGGGGTTGTACTCCATTGTCAGTGAAGGGAGTGTGAGCCTCTCCTCTGTGAGTATCCAGGAGTCAGGAGAAGCAGGGCACAGTTAGGGAAGTAATAGCTTTTCTCTTTTGGACCTACCTGGTCCCAATGGAATATCTTTGTTTTTTTTGTTACTGGACAACCCCTTTAAAGAGGTTCTCTCACTGCAAGGATTGCTTTTTATGTTAAAGATCTTTGCAATATATTATATATCACTTTGCAATATATGTCCATTAACAGTGTCCTACCTATTCCTAGATATCCCCTCTTGTATGAGCTGCATCAGCTCTCAGGTCACTATAGCTACAGACCTGTTTGATCTCTCCTGATAGGCTGGCAGCACTGGTTGCTATAGCTACAGACCTGGCTTCTACTGCAGCCTAGTAGAAGTCAGTAAACACGCCCCTGAATTCAAAATGAAACCAAGAAAACAGGACGGAGGTAAGATGAATCAGTGTAGTGAGACAACCCCTTTAATTATAGGGAACTGTTAATCTGCCTTGGGCTACATTCTGATTGCCGCGAGTTGGGAACTTTTCAGTGTCCATATTGCAGCCACACAGCCCAGCCCATTTGAATTAGCAAAATCGTAGATTCTACAATCCCTCTGTATTAGATGATCTGACTGCTCTGTTTTGGGACGGGAGCTTTTCCCTCCATCTCTACAGACCTATTTCCTCTAATTTTTTATGTGTGTGTAAGCACAGTTGAGTCACATTATTTTGACCACTTCCTAATTTCTATGTTGGCAGCGTGTAGCTTATGAAGGAAATCCCATGTGGTGAGCTGGCTTGGTGGATATGTAAGGTGTGCAATAGGCTGTCTGCACACATCACTTGTTGCTGTCATGCAATTTATCAGAATTACGTAAAAGGGATAATTGTCCTTCAGGCCATGGGTGGCAGTAGTTTTGAGATTGTGCAGTTTTTAAACTGTTCTTGTGGTGACAGAATAGCACGAGTGGGCAAATGGTGTCATTGTGTATAAGGGCATGTCCCCACGGCAAGGGTTTCCGGCCGGTGTGCGGTTTTTCAGACCGCCTGAAAAACCGTCCGAAAATGAGCACAAACCGGCCGGTATTTGTCCTGTGCCGTGTGGACGCAGCCTAAGTAACCTAGAAACTGTAGAGCACCACGTGCCAATAATGTGGGAGTCACATACAAAGGTGCATGAGGGCGCACTGACATGCAGCAATAGGCATAAACCCATCTCTGTAGGTCATGGACACCCATACATGCTGATTGTCTTCCCTGGGGCAGATGGGATTTTTCAGCAAAACGATGCAACAATTCACAAGGCTGGGAATGGCCGACACCAGTTGGAAGATCATGACCAGGACTTCCAATTACTACTGAAGTCGCTACAGTTAGGTTAAAGGGGTTTTTCCAAGAAGTGAGTTCCTCACCTAACAGGCTGATACTTCCCTCTTGAGCCTTTAAAAAAGGGGCGTTGTGTTTAAAAAAAACAAGTACCTCCTCTGTGATGTCATCGCTCCACCTCCCATGCACACTCCCAAGGCTGATATTCATTCTCTGTAGTTGAGCAAACATTGTTTGGCTAAACCATAGAGGATAAATATATTGTGCACAAGCTCCACAGGTGTTCTCCCTCTTATCTGCTCAGGAGAGAAGATAAGATCCAAGCAGGCAGCATTCAGGAACTGCTGCAGGGGGGGAGGAAGGAGGGCTGAGCAGGGAGAGTCTGCATGTTTACTCAGATAATTACATTACAGCCAGCGGATTCTCTATACAGCAGACACATGCTTTGTTCTCCTCCTCCCTTCAAAGCTCATTCATGTGCCCTGCCATCAGATAAGAAGTGCAAACAAAGCAAGCGGGGCCAGATCAGCTTCTGGTCCTAGCTAATGTAAACAGTCAGGAAACTAAGAGCATCTAAGCAAGGTTGCAGCTCTCACAGGCTTCACTTTTTTTAATGACATATACTTAGAAAAGTGATTAAATACCCATTTTGGAGGATCCCACGTCAACATTAGATCATGGCAAAACCCCTTTAAACATAAGCATCTGTGTGATCACCTCATTGGTGATGTTGGCTCTAGGGACCCTCCAGCAGCTGTGGGAACAGTCAGCCTGGCTCCACATTCCTGTGACAACCTACCAGGGCCTTATTGAGTTCCTCCCAGCCCGTCTAGCTGCTCTACACGGCGGGTACTATGGCTATTAGCTGGTGGTTATAGTAATGTGACTCGATGTTGTGTACATACATTGCAGAACAGCACCTGGCCTATACCTGCATTGTATGGAACAATATGACATGATGGTTTGAGATTTCACACACCGACCCCAGTTGTAAGAAGAAAAATAAAAAAATTAAAAACTTTGCACTATGTATGTTTTTGTCTTTTTTTTCTGCTGACTGTGTAGAACTGCGCAACAGGCTTCTCTGCCCTACAGAGCCCAAAAAATAACGCTATATACCAGCCCAGTAGATGCCAAAAGGACTCTCTTCCGGCCTCCGGATTTGGTGCGTGTTGGGAGCGTTTTCTAACCCGTGCAGGGTTTTCTGACTGTTTTTTTGGTTTTTCTCCCTGGTGAGATGCAGGGACTCTGAATCAATGTTCTAGTGTTTGAAGGCGGACCAGCAAGCTGTATTATTGCTGTATAAAAGGTGAACTAAAGCTGCAGGCAGTGACCAGCACTGGATAATGACACAAATGGCTTGCCTCTACTGAAATGTCATAGAACAGGTTGAGAAACGCTCAATGAGTTGCCTTTTTTTTTTCTTCTATACATTCGCCCTGTTCTCCAGTTGATACAGCACGTACCCGCAACCTACTGTCTTAGATCAGTGCTTGCACATTGCATGTACTTTTTGTGTGTTTTGCAATATCCTAGAAAAGGAGCTATGCTAAGTAGAAGGACTAAAGCCTGATTCTGCCAGCAGGATAATCCATGTGTCTAAACGTAATCAGAATATTCTACACACCCTAGGTGTGGGCTGCTGCTGAACCCTAAGGGCGAGTGATTTTGGCTTGACACACCCCACCTATAATATCCTTTATTTAGTAACCTAACCTATAGCTGAAGCAAGTTTTTTTTTTTTTTTTGCCTATAGCAATTCCCTGCTACTGAATGTTTTTTTTTTTTCCTTTAGTTTCTTGCACTTGCGTGCTGTCTGTTTATAGTACTTGAGGCATGGGGTGGTTCCTGCCAGGGTGGGACCATGTGTATGTTCTTCATGTATCCACAAGGGTTTCTTCCTTCCATTTCCCAGAAACGTTTGCATTCTAAAGGCGTCCATGCAGACACATAGGCATTTGTGTGGAATGAAATTCTGAAAACATTTGACACGATCAACCATTAAAGTTTGACAACTTATCCAAAATACATGATGATTACAAGAAAGTCGAAAAATCAAAGATCATCCATTGCTGAGGTGTTAGAGACCTGTGACCTCCCCTGACAGGGCTGTTTTAGGAAATCCTTGTGTTCTCTGTGAAATAACAATTCTGGAGCATCTTCTCTTACAACTCTGTGTTGTGCTGTTCTACTATTCCTTCTAGAAATGCATTACTGAATCTGTCAGCTGGGTGTTACCCAGGGCTGTGGAGTCGGCAAGCCAAAGCCCCAACTCCTCAATTTCCCAAACCTCCAACTCCTGACTCCCTCTTACACAGCGCATGTTTAAGTGATAACTTTACTGTAGTAAAATGGTAACATCAGGCTGTTTATCACCTTATGATACAATAATCAAGCTATTTCGGTAGAACAGACACTGACAAGCAAAAGGGTAACAATGTTTTGATCTTTTGAACACTTGTGGGTAGAGATGAAGTAAAAGCTGTATTTGTATCCAAGTCCAGTCTGCACCAACATTGGGATTGTGTAGAAGAGATCTGGGATCAGATTTTGGTCAAGATGTGCTTGAATCTGATCCAGAGCCCAGAAGGAATCAGGCAGTGCTGAAAACCAAAGGTGGATTTCCCAAATACTAACAAAATAATAAAAAATAACATTTTGATTTTAGGAGCAAAACAATGAAGTTACAGGAAAGAATCTGCAGAACTAAGCAAATGCTAAATACTTGCAAGTCAAATTTATGTATAAGATAGGTAAGATGACTGTATATAAAATTACAGTAGCCTCATGTACAAAGCTGTAGAGGATGGGGAGATATGGAGCCTGAAAGTTCAAAACATTGTTACCATTTTTCTTGTCAATGTAAAATATATTTATTGGATATGACTTTAGAACACAAAAAATTGTATATATGCAAAAAACTGCAGGAACATCTGTGGAGTCTCTGAATTTGTTCTGAGAAATAGTATTGCCTCCATCAGATCCTGCATACATGATCTCACATCTGATCTCATTATTTCCAGGATAGAGAACGGCCTCTTTACACTAACTTGGGCTGGGGAAAAAGCGGTGACAACAAGGGCAACATCTCTAACAATGTCAGGGTATAAAGGAATTGCCTCAGCCACAGTCAGTTTTGATGAATGGTTGAACTCTTCTACTTCTTTGAAAGCAGGTGAAAACATTTTCAGAAATCTCTTTGCCATGGGAGCAGAATCTTTTCCCCTGTGGCAGCACTTTGCCTGCTCCATGTCATCAATTACACTCCTCATGTGATAAGGCTGAAGATATGGGAGCAGGAGCACTGGCCGGACCCAATTCCTCTTGCTCTTTGCATCGAACTAACTGGACCAACTTATTGTGTGTTTTGGGAGTCTGAGTCGGTCCCTTTTATGACGACTCCTGCAAAATAGGCACCGACTCCGACTCTGGTGTTACCATTCCAGTTTTCAAAGGGGCATAGCCCTGCACATGTTAACACTGTCAGCACTGACTGGGCAATGCCAGACTGTGTCCCTGCACACAGTGACAGACTGTGCAGAACCCCCACCCCTCCCCAATTAGTAACACCCAGCTGACAAATTCAGTAATACATATCTAGGAGGAATAACAGAGGAACAGTTATAAGAGAAGAGGCTTCAGAACGGTTATTGCACAGGTATTTACTAAAACAAATGTTGGGAACAGCCACAGGTCCTATTGCAGGTGCCTAGATTTCTAAAATAGTTATTCCTGCTCATTCCCCCATGTACATGCACTGTCGGCTCAGTCGAGTGCGCATGTATTTTGAGTGAGGAAAGGGGGAAGTTCTGTCCGATCTCTAGTAAGAACAAAACATCTGAGCATTAATTTTTTTTTTTTTTTTTTAAATATCCTTTATCATTTGGAAAATTGGGAGCCCCCAATTTGTCATTTGATGGCCACCAAAACATGTTCAGATGACTCTTCTCTAATGTAAATGGGTCCCTTAGGTTTGTCTGTTTTGAATGAAAAATAGGGGAAAGAATTCAATGTATTAATCAACCCTCACCATTTTAAATTACCTACGGGATGATAAACCTTGAAAACGATTTAATGTAGAATACAACACATTTATAAAAATAACCTGACATTATTCTATACTTTATTTTTTAAGAATGCTTGATACATTCTCTACTGTTTTAACTTAATTTTTGTACAGCAGTATTTTTCACACGGCATCATTGTGGCGTACAACGGTGCGTGTTTTTCCATCAATTTATGGCTTTTTGTCTTCTAAAAAAACACCTAATAGAAAGCGATCAAAAGTCTTATGTACCCAAAAATGGTGCCAATAAGAACTTGGTTATCCTTCAAAAAACAAGCCCTTATACAGTTCTGTAAGCAGAAAAATAAAAATGTTCTGGGAATACAGAGATCCAAAAGCTATGTTTTTTTTATTTAGAAAGTATTTTTGTTGTGCAAAAGTCAAAAAACCAAATAATTTTTTCTTTAAGGCGGGGTTCGCACGGCTTATTCAAGCCGTAATTGCGGGACGGATTTCGCCCACAATTACGGCGTGAGGGTGGGGCAGGAGCGGCAGCTCGCCGGCCCCATAGACATGCATTATCCACGCCGCATGTGCATGTCACTTTCTCCCTGCCCGGCATATTCGGCGAGCGGGGAGGAGAGACGGAATCCATAGTTATCTATGAGAGCAGTGGATTACCGTAATGGCCGACACGGATTCCAGCCGTATTGCAGCGCAGTACGGCGCGCAATACGGCTGGAATCCGTGCTCGAAATAAGCCGTGTGAACGGCCCCTAAAGCGATGTTCACATTAGGCCTCATTCACACGGCTGATTCTGGGACGGATTTCAGCCGTTTTGCGCGCCGTATTTGCGCTCCAATACGGCTGAAATCCGTCCCAAGCATTACGGTAATCCACAGTTCTCATGGATAACGTCTCCTCACCCCACTCGGCGAATACGGCAGAAAGTGACATGCACCTTATCCCAGTGGGATACGCGCCGTGGATAATGGATTTCTATGGGGCCGGTGAGCTGCCGCCCCCGCTGCACGGCACACGCTGTAATTGCGGGGCAAAATCCGTCCCTCAATTATGGCGTGAATAAGCTTGTACTGACCCATAGAATAAAGTTATCATAGTATGTTTACCATATGGTGAATGGCGTAAATTTTTAAAAGCAGCAAAACAGTGGTGGAATAAGAACAAGATGAAAAAAAAAAGAAATGGCTTGGTCCTTGAGGGGTTAAACATATAGAGCTATGATAATGAGTGAATCCCCACTTGCTTTGGTTATTACTAGCGTACATTCTTTTTTGTGAAATGCTTATTTGGAATAGAGGTCACCTAGATAATACCATCTAGCGTGTGGTTTTTTTTTTTTTCACAGGGCAGTTTTACAGGATTAAATGTTCCCACTACATAAAATGGAGCCATGCTTTACTTTTACAGTTGTCCATTATGATCAGTTTACACTCTACAGTAGTGCCGATTGGTCAGGATTTGAAGGGGTTGTCTCGCTACAAAGATTAGCTTTCAACATGTTGGGATCACTAGATAAAGATGTTTTCCAAATATATTGCGTTCATTTTTTTTTTTTTTTGTTAAGGAGCTACAAGTAATTTTATCACCTTCTGTGCGGTTTCCCAAGTGACTGACCTGTGTACTTCTCCCCCCCTGTTGTTTGTTCTATCTAATAGCAGGGAGTGAGTCATCACACAGGTTGCTCAGCACAGAACTCTGGACAGTGAGAGCTTGTTTGTTATCTGATCTTTCAGACAATAGAAATTAATTACTGCTATTTACTTTAACTCAGAAGCTTCCCTGGTCCTGACAGCATGAGATTTATCTAACTAACAGAAGTCTGAATACACAGAGCTCATATGCTAATCACAGACAGCTTGACCAGGAAGTGACAGCAAATCAGCATTATTTCATTCATGTATCCTATAAAACTTTGGGATGAGACAACCCCTTTAAGGCCATCCAATAGATTCTTTAGTAATGTGGTAAGGATCAGTATGACCAGCAATTTAAAGGGGTGTTTTCAAAATGCTGTTTCACAGAGCCTGCTTTTTACTGCCAGCTTCAGGCTGCTACTTCCTGGGTAGGCAGTGAGCGGGTCTACAGCAGTGATTGGCAAATTGGCTTTGCTATTTCTAGCTGATCCTAATAGAGGGACATTGGTGATGGAGGGGTTTTACCCAGGCTGTGGTGTCGGTAAGCCAAAGCTCCAACTATTCAATTTCCCTAACTCCGACTCCCTCATAAATGGCGCTTGTTTAACCCCTTCAGGACCCGGCGTTTTTTTTTTTGTGACACGTTCGTTTTTCCCTCCTCGCCTTCTGGAAGCCATAACTTTTTTATTTTTCCACCTACATAGACACATGAGGGCTTTTATTTTGCAGAACAAGATGTAATTTCTAATGGTGTTGTTCACTATACTATAGAATATACTGGGAAACCGCAAAAAAATTCCAAGTGGGACAAATTGTGAAAAAAACGTATTTTTGCCATGTTTCTGGGTGATTTGCTTTTACAGCGTTCAATCTTCGGTAAATATAATGTGTTATCTGTATTCTACAGGTTGTTACGCATCCGGAAATACCAAACATGTAGGGTTTCCGTTATGTTTTGGTACCGTAAAAAAATTCCAAACATTTTCTATTATTGACATTTGCGGCGCCAGTTTGTGCGACCAATAACTTTTTTTGTACTAACACCTATGGACGTCAGTGAGGGGGCATTTTTTGCGGGCTGAAGTGTACTTTTTTATCGCTAGCAGTTTGGAATGCATGCAACTTTTTTTGATCATTTTTTATTCCATTTTTTTGAGTGACGTAAAATGACCAAAAAACGCAATTTTGCCGTTTTGAATTTTTTTTCTTCTACGGTGTTCAGCGGACGGGATAAATGATGTTATTTTTTTTATAGATCGGACTTTTTCGGACGCGGCGATACCAAATATGTGTAACTTTTTTTTATTTTAATGATTTTATTTGTAAAATGGGGAAATGGGGGTGATTTGAACTTTTAAAACCTTTTTTTTTTTGGACTTTAAAACTTTTTTTTTTTTTTTACTGTAACATTTAGTCCCCCTATGGTGCTTGAGCACTAGGGGGCACGATTGTTAATACAACCTAATGCATTGCATAGGCAATGCATTAGGGTGTACAAAGATGGCGGTTTCCCCACTTCGTGTCTGCGGATGGAAGTGGGGCAAACCGGCCAGGGTAAGTGACGGGAGCCTTCACAAGGCTCCCCACCACCATGCCCAGTCATCGGATCGCGCAGCATAGCTGCGCCGGTGCCACTGACTGTAACATTCATTCAGACGCCGCGGCCATCTTTGCCGCGGCGTCTGATGGGTTAAACAGCGCCAGCGGGCAGAGCCACCCGCCGGCGCTGTTACTGCCGGGTGTTAGCGGCGATTAGCCGCTAACACCCGGCGGCTGTGCGGTGGGGTCGCGGAGCGATCTCCCTGCAAAGCCCCTTAGCGGCCCTGGGACATACTCATATGCCCAGGGTCGTGAAGGGGTTAAGTGAAAACTTTACTGTAGTAAAATGGTAACATCAGGCTTTTCATCACCTTATGATACAATAATCAAGCTATTTAGGTCAAACATAAAATATATTTATTGGATACAACTTTAGAACACACAAAACTTTAATAAATTGTAAATATGCAAAACGCTGCAGTAAGTGGGGAAAGACAGTTTTCAACAAAAATGTCCTGAACAACATTTGTTGAGTGAGTCTTATGAATTTGTTCTGAGAAATAGTTTTGTCTCCAAAAGATTTTCCTTCATAGATGACCTCAAATCTGATCTCATTTCCAGGCTAGAGAACGGCCTCTCTACACTAACTTGGGTTGGTGGCAAACGGTGACCACAGGGGCAACATCTTTAAAAATGTCAGGGTATAAAGGAATTGCCTCCTGCACAGTCCGTTCTGATGGACAATTGAGCTCTTCTACTTTTTTGAGAACAAGTGAAAAATTTTGCTGAAATAAGATCTGTTTGCTATGGGAGCAGAATCTTCTCCCCTGTGGCAACACTTTGCCTGCTCCATGTCCTCCAAATGCTTTTCAAAATTAAACTCCTCATCTGATGAGGCTGAAGATAAGGGAGCAGTAGCACTGGCAGGACCCAATTCCTCTTGCACTGCATTGAACGCTACCAATTTATTAGATATTTTTGGAGTCTGCGTCAGTCCATTTAATAACGACTCCAACTCCACCAAAATGAGCACAGACTCCACAGCCCTGGTTTTAACAGCAGGGCAGAAGGCTGCAGAGCTGCTAAAGGGTTAAAGTTTGTCTAGAAGAAAGATAAGCTGATAAGACAATGCACAGCCTACAGTCACCATCCTGGCCAGGACTGCTGGAGCAGTACACAAGCAGGAGATAAGATCTGATTTAACTCTGAGGAAGGAAGCAAATTCAGAACCGCACTTTATTTGGTAATGGTATTTACCTTTGCCCCATGTTTAAAGTTAGTCAATGCAGTGAGAATAACATGCTGATTCACAGGGAGACAAGCCGCATGCAGCATCACTTCCTGGTCAGGTTGTGATTGGTTCTATAGCGGTTATTGGCATATTAGCTCTACTATTCCTAGCTGATTTTATTAGGCTATGTCTACACAGCACAGGTTTTTGGCTGATTCAGAAAATCCGATTTGTAACCTGCGTCCCACAGACAGGAATAAAAAAATCCGTGTTGTAGTCTACACAGCACAGAGTTTTTCCAATCGTTTTGAAATCTGCCAAATTCTAGGGGATTTTAAAGCAGGTCCTATTTTCTGCTGGATTCGGCAATTACGAAAACCGACTGCAGTGTTTAGCACACATCTGTGCCAAAACCCACGTCCAGCAATGTTAAAATGCCGTCAGATTTTGGGCAGCATTTTAGCATTGCTCTGTAGACACAACCTTAGAGTGACATGAATGCTGGAGGTTTGTTAATAGCCGTGTACAAGGCTACATACAGTGGTGGCCAAAAGTATTGGCACCCCTGCAACTCTGTCAGATAATACTCAATTTCTTCCTGAAAATGATTGCAATTGCAAATTCTTTGGTATTAATATATTCATTTATTTTGCTTGCAATGAAAAAACACAAAAAAGAATAAAACAAAAATCAAATCATTCATCATTTCACACAAAACTCCAAAAATGGGCCGGACAAAACTATTGGCACCCTCAGCCTAATACTTGGTAGTACAACCTTTAGCCAAAATAACTGCGAACAACCACTTCCGGTAACCATCAATGAGTTTCTTCTCATTGCTCTGCTGGAATTTTAGACCATTCTTCTTTGGCAAAACTGCTCCAGGTCCCTGAGATGTGAAGGCGCCTTCTCCAAACTGCCATTTTGAGATCTCTCCACAGGTGTTCTATTGGGATTCAGGTATGGACTCATTGATGCTGGCCACTTTAGAAGTCTCCTGTGTTTCTCTCAAACCATTTTCTAGTGCTTTTTGAAGTGTGTTTTGGGGTCATTGCCCTGCTGGAAGACCCATGACCTCTGAGTGAGACCAAGCTTTCTCACACTGGGCCCTACATTTTGCTGCAAAATTTGTTGGTAGTCTTCAGACTTCATAATGCCATGCACACGGTCAAGCAGTCCAGCAGTCCAGAGGCAGCAAAGCAAACCCAAAGCATCAGGGAACCTCCGCCATGTTTGAATGTAGGGACCGTGTTCTTTTCTTTGAATGCCTCTTTTTTTTCCCTGTAAACTCTGTTGATGCCTTTTCCCAAAAAGCTTTACTTTTGTCTCATCTCACCAGAGAACATTCTTCAAAAACATTTTAGGCTTTCTCAGGTAAGTTTGGGCAAACTCCAGCCTGGCTTTTTTATGTCTCGGGGTAAGAGGTGGGGTCTTCCTTGGTATCCTACCATACAGTCCCTTTTCATTCAGACGTCGACGGTTAGTACGGGCTGACACTGTTGTACCTCGGACGTGCAGGGCAGCTTGACTTGTTTGGATGTTAGTCGAGGTTCTTTATAATCCACCATCCGCAAATCTTGCGTTGAAAATCTCTCGTCAATTTTTCTTTTTTCCGTCCACATCTAGGGAGGTTAGCCACAGTGCCATGGGTTTTACATCTAGGGAGGTTAGCCACAGTGCCATGGGCTTTACATCTAGGGAGGTTACCACAGTGCCATGGGCTTTACATCTAGGGAGGTTTAGCCACAAGTGCCATGGGCTTTACATCTAGGGAGGTTAGCCACAGTGCCATGGGCTTTACATCTAGGGAGGTAGCCACAGTGCCATGGGCTTTACATCTAGGGAGGTTAGCCACAGTGCCATGGGCTTTACATCTAGGGAGGTTAGCTACAGTGCCATGGGCTTTACATCTAGGGAGGTTAGCTACAGTGCCATGGGCTTTACATCGAGGGAGGTCGGCCACAGTGCCATGGGCTTTACATCTAGGGAGGTTAGCCACAGTGCCATGGGCTTTAAACTGCTTGATGACACTGCGCACGGTAGACACAGGGACATTCTGGTCTTTGGAGATGGACTTGTAGCCTTGAGATTGCTCACAATTTGGATTCTCAAGTCCTCAGACAGTTCTTTGGTCTTCTTTCCTTTCTCCAAGCTCAATGTGGTTCACACAAGGACACAGGACAGAGGTTGAGTCAGCTTTAATCCATGTCAACTGGCTGCAAGTGTGATTTAGTTATTGCCAACACCTGTTAGGTGCCACAGGTAAGTTACAGGTGCTGCTAATTACACAAATTAGAGAAGCATCACATGATTTTTCAAACAGTGCCAATACTTTTGTCCACCCCCTTTTTTATGATTGGTGTGGAATTATATCCAGTTTGGCTTTATGACAATTCTTTTTGTGGTTTTCCCTTGGACAAATTAAATGAAGATAATACCAAAGAATTTGTGATTGCAATCATTTTCAGGAAGAAACGGAGTATTATCTGACAGAATTGCAGGGGTGCCAATACTTTTGGCCACCACTGTAGCTCAGTACTTGTGATGACCTTAAGTTAAAAGCTTCTGTGCTAGAGATAAGACTCAGCAAGCTGACTCACTGTGGTCAGACTGACTAACAGCAGCTTGGAGCAATGAGAGATGACCAAGAGCAGGACAAAATAGTCGGTAACCAGAGAAACCTGTGCATTTTAAGAGGAGATCAAATCTTATATCTCCTGAACAAAGCAAAATCAACATAGCAATGTATTTGGTAGTTGTCTTCCTTTACCTTTCTATCTATGTTAAACGCTAATCGTTATGGTGAGAAAACCCCTTTAAGGTTGGATCATTTTACACTATGTTGGGTAATTGCATTGTATGCAATACTACCACTAAAGGTGATGTGCAACAGTGGGCATCTTTTGCCTATCCACAGATAAATGTCTGATTGCTGGGGGGGCCACACTGTTGGACCCCAACTAATTACTAGAGGAAGGGTCCGGAGCCCCTGTTCCACCATATGAGTGGAGCAATAGGCAAGCATGCAACCAGCCTCTACATTTAGGGCCACGTGCATGAAAACTGTCTTGGTCTAAGACTTTCCTTGTTGCCCATAGCAACCAATCTGCGTTCCCCTTTCATTTCATGTAGTGCTCTGCTAATATGAAAGAGGTGCTTTGATTGGTTGCTACGGGCAACAAGGAAAGTCTTAGACCTAGACAGTTTTCATACATGTCCCCCTTAGTGTCTATAGATCTTAGAAGATATCCAAGCAGTGTACTTTTGCTTTTTTTGTGTTTCGACACTTAAAAGTTCTCGTTGGTCTATCGGGGCATGATGAAGAAAGCGGCATACTTTTCTCCTGGATGCCCTCACTCCGTCACGGTGGCCGTCCCGACAATCCCAGCAGTAGCTTTGAACATTTAGGCTATGTCCACACGATGTACTGCGGCGCATACAATACGCGCCGCAGTACATCGTGTCTCTCGGGAGCTCGCGCTGCTACGCGCATACTCCATGGTGCAAGTAATTGATGTCACTTATCTCCCCGCGTGTACGATATGACCGTATTGTACTCGCAGGAAGAGGAGGCGTAATGAGAACTATGGATTACCGTAATTTCTGCGCGCGTCTCGCCCGTATTAGAGCGCAAATACGCAGCGAAATGCGCGCCAAGACATATCCTTAGCCCCGGTTCACACGGCTTATTCAAGCCGGAATTGCGAGCCGGATAGCGCTCGCAATTCCGGCTTGAATAAGGGGCGCGGCCCGCCGGCCCCATAGACTTGCATTATCCACGGCGCGTATTGCGCCTGGATAATGTGCATGTCTATGAGAACGGTGGATTACCGTAATGACTGCGACAGATTGGCGCCGTACTGCAGCCCAAATCCGGCGCGCAGTACGGCGCCAATCCGCGGCGAAATAAGCCATGTGAACGGCCCCTTAGTGTTCACGTGACGGGTGCATTCATTCACAGTGGTTACATGCAAGTGACATTGCGGGCAATGATTGGCTGCACCTGTGACATAAATGATCGTTCGCGGCTACAGCTGGGATTATCAGGGTGGCCGCCACAACAGATTCAAGAGCATAAGTGGTGTTCTTCTTTTCTTCTATTTTTCATCATGCTCGACAGACGAAAGAGCGTTTTAAAGTGTCGGAACACCCCTTTAAGCTATTCCCTTCTACATTTGAGCATTTCTGCGTTCGCCAATGATTAGGAATTTATCATCTATCCTCTTTCCAGAACTCCCTAGATTTGATAGTAGTGGTAAAGGGGGCCACTTTGAATGGGTAAACAGTGGTCTTTTGGATCCTTATTTTGCTCATAGTAGATTTTAGTGAACACTAGATTTTTATACATTTTTAAAACGGTTTGCACATTATAAAGCAATTCTTAGGTTTATGCCTATTTGTACATAATTATAAGCTATATAGACGACCTCCGCCTGCCCTGACGTGTACTTGTCACTTTCGTGGGGAAGAGATGAGCAGGCTGCTGATTCTCATTGAAGAGACCCAGTTGGTATATTGCGGCTTATTGTCTGGCAATGCCCCATGGGGGAAAAATACGCAAATTGGTCTCCTCCAGGAAAAAAAAAAAGGCCAAGCCAGAGCTTTTTTTCAAAAGGCAGAAACTCCCATCTGTGGACAGAAGCTTTGCCCCTTGTCTGTAGGAAGGGTGCTACCATACATCGCTGGCAGTGCTTAGCCTAGACTTGATGAAAATCAGGTTGTCCTATAATTTTTTTCCTCCAGGCTGTATATGTAATCAATGGCCATTTCCAGCTTAAGAGGTTGGAGTCAATATTAAGGGAGTTCCCTGCTTAGAATCCTCATCTCTTGGCTAAAGCAGAGAGCAGTTGCAAGGGTGTGTCCTGCATGATGTAGACAGCGGGGTAATGCTTGAAGGGAGCCTGTTACAGGTTTTTGGCCACATACAGCCTAAAGTAGTGGTAGTCGATCTCTGAATTGTTTTTTTTAGAAATGTGCTCCATACCTCGGAAGTTCTTGCCCGAAACATGGACCAAGTGCTGTATACAAAATAGTTGTCCTTCCTTGTCCCTTCTTTTTTTTTTTGGGGGAGGGGGGGGGAGGGCAGGGGGGAGGTGGTGGGGGTTGTTCTCCCTACAATCCCGCCTCTCCTTTGATCAACACTGTAAGCCTGGACAACTCTGGAATGCTGTTTTACATGTGGCACGTGAACAGTTTAATAGCTAGTATAAGGCTATGTCTACACAGCACTGGGTCCTCGTCAGGTTTTCAGCAAATCCAGTATTTAGAATCCAACGAAAATCCGACTGCACCCAGCGCTGTGTAAACTTCGAAATCTGTGCTGTAGTCTACACCGCACGGGTTTTCTACATCTGGAGGAAGATGGAACATGTTCTATCTTCCGCCGGATTCCCACAGCCTCAATGAACGGGGCCTGGATAAAAACCACAGACAAAGTTAAAGTACTTTTGTATTTCCGACGGTATTTTAACTTAAAGGGGTTTTTCCACGATCTCATCTCATACCTCCTGCATCCAGCTCTTCAGCTCTGTGTGTTCAGAAGGGGGCGTGTATGGTTTGTTTGCATTGCATATCATGTGACCCAGTAGGATGACCTCACCATTTCTTTCCTCTCTCTAGTCAAAGAAAGGTCTGTTTATGTACAGAGCTGTGAGTAGCTACAATGTAGCTCAGAGGTAAAGTTTTTGCCTTACAGCACAAAGGTCCTAGGTTCAAATACCTGCAGGAACCAAACCTGTGGATTTTTTTTTCTCTTTATAAATGCACATCACTCATTGAGGTTTCTTTTTATTTATTTATTTGCACTGTTTGGTACAAAGGACAGGAGTAGAATGACAGCACCTGGGGTTTGAACACTCAGTAGCTGCCTGAGAGGAGAGGTGATGTCCGAGCATGTGCGACCAGGACTGAGGAGCTCTTAGCCCTAGTCGTATCCCCTGGAGACGAGCTGCAAACAATGGATCACTAAAGGAGCAGCTAAAACAAAAACGGTGCAGAATTTTTAATAATGATGAATGGTGAAAATGTTTATTTAATTTGCAATCTTCCCACGTCAATTTTACTTCATGGCAAAACCCCTTTAAGCTGTGTAGACATAACCTAAGATATTGGGCCCACTTTTTAATTCAACAAAGTAATTCATTTCCGAAAGAATAGTAAGGAAATGCAAAGCAGTAATACAAAATAAGTTGCACAAATGAATGTGCCCAAACTATAAGTCTTGTGTATTGGGAATGGATTTCTAACATTTTGACACTTTGTGATCTGCTTATTGGCGACAGAGCTTTCTGACAAGTAGGGATTGTCCAGATTGGAGAATACCTTTAAATGTAGCAATTCTGCAAATGGTGATATTATTTGTTCATTAAGTTTCTAAAGTCTGTTCTCATTGAGATCTTCTTCCCTTTTTTTTTTAGGTGTTGCTTGAATGCTACTTAAAGAAGGACTTAGTGTATCAGAAGGCAACTCCAACTTTCCACCACTGGTCTGTTGACGACAGGAGGTTTGGTCTTACGTTTCAAAGTCCTGCTGATGCACGAGCCTTTGACAGAGGAGTACGCAAGGCAATTGAAGACCTCACAGAAGGTAATGTAACTTAAGACCTGCATTCCTGCTATTCTTTGCCTTGGGGTGTGGAGCTTGCACGATCCGTCACATTCCTCAGTTCCTTTTTCATGCTGGTGATACCAGAAAAAAACCCTGAAGCTAGACGAACATTGGCAGGCAAAGAAAGGGTGACTTTTTTTTAATTTTTTATTTTTTTAGATTTTGTTTTCTAATTTTGTTCCAGGTTGTATAGGTGTATGTATGACAAAAGGAGAAAGTAAACACAACTCCCTCCAGTGCATGCCACTGCCAATCTCTCTTGTTGCCAGTGCTGAGTACTTAGGCTATGTCTATACAGCTAAGTTAAAATACTGTCCAAAATCCAGCGGTATTTTAACTTCACCACACTGCAGTTTTTGGTTCGAATTTGCCGTCGACCCCGTACATTGAATGTATTGGAATCAGACAGCGATCTGATAGGTTTGAAAATGCAGCAGATTTCAAAACAGACCGGAAAGACTACAGCATGGATATTTTTTTTTTTTTTTTTTTTTTTGCGGTCTATGGGGTACAGGATACAGTTGGATTTTCGGCGAATTCTAAATACTGAATCTGCTGAAAATCTGACCAAAAACCTGTACCGTGTAGACATTGCCTAGGTATACCTCCAGTGTGGAAGTAAGCAAGCCCTATTCTATTCTTTTACATAAATACCACAAACAAGGGGACTACATGGCAAATATATCTACTGCAGTTTTCAACCTATATCTGTTTAGAACAAGGGATGCTGCAGAGAAACCCAAGAAATAGGGTTTGCCTGGTTGAGCATCACTTCTGAGGCTAACACGTTGTACTGTATGTTACTTGTTCAGTACATGCTGTTCAGTTAACTACTCGGAGTGGCTGGATTTGTACTTCTATGCTAAAGGTCACAGCAAAGTTTTTGTGTAATTGCTCCCATGAAAAGGTGTTTCAGCCATTTGATGGGCTGTCTAGAATTAAAAAAAAAAAAAAAGGAAATAAAAGACAATCCATTATTTACATAGTTACACAGTACAGTTGAAAGAAGACACGTGTCCATCAAGTTCAACCAAGGATGAGGAAAATGTGGGTGAAGGGAGGGAGACAAGGACTTTAAGCCCAGCCTCCCCACTGGTGAATACCCTGAAACCCACAAGGCAAGAAAGAATCTGCTCCAGGGGAGACCATATCTCTGACCCCAGAACTGCCTCAAGTCCGAATCCAGAATTTTACATAGCTACGTACACATTAATATTCTTTCGTTTCAGGTAGTCTTTCTTAACTCCCAACTGTTCCTGCTGTGACCAGCTCCTCAGGCAGCTATTCCACAGATTCACAGTTCTTACAGTGAAGAACGCCCTTCTCCTCTGGAGATTGAATCCTTTTTTCTCTAGTCGAAGAGAATGTCCCTTTGTCTTTTGAGGGGGCTTTACTTGAAATAATTTTTCCCCATACTTTTTGTAGGGACCATTTATATAAATTAGTCATTTCCCCACCGAAGCCGTCTTTTCACAAGACTAAGTTCAATTCAACTAACGTCTCCTCATAACTAAGATGCTCCATCCCCCTTATAAGTTTGGTTGCTCGTCTTTGCACTCTCTCTAGCTCCATTACATGTTTTCTATAAACTGGAGCACAGAACTGAACAGCATATTCTAAGTGAGGTCGCACCAATGCTTTGTACAGCGGTAGAATTACATCCTTGTCCCGCGAGTCCATGCCTCTTTTAATCCCTGCCTCTTTGCCTACTTCATAAGGAGATTTTTCTGATACAGGGGTAGTCCCGTTTCTGGAAATTCTGTAAGCTGGCTGTTCATTGCTAGCTGCATTCCAGCCCTGTATGTGAATGAGGAGGGCGGCACACCCAGTCGGCTATAATCGGAACTCCCATAGGCCATGTTCACACGGCTTAAAATGGGCCGTATTTCGGTCCGTAATTACGCGCCGAAGTGCGCCAATTACGGGCCGAAAACGGCCCATTCATTACGGTAATTACAGTTCTCATAGAGAACTATGGATTACGTCTCCTCTCCAGGCCCGGCGAAGCCGCCGGGCGGGGAGATAATTGACATGTCACTTTCTAGCGGCGTATACGCGCCGCTAGCAGTGATTGTCTATGGGCCGGCGAAGTGCCGGCCCCCCGCTCCCGCCCCCGTCCCGCCCCCGGCCACACGGCGTAATTGCGGGGCGTAATTACGCCCTGCAAATACACCGTGTGAACATAGCCTTAGAGGTGAATGAGGTGGACAGCACTGGCGCCGTCCTCCTCATTCACTTGCAGGGCCGGACCTCGAGCGGCCAGAGAAGTGAATTTTAAAAAGTTTAATGACCTATCCTGTGGAGATATTGGAGGGGGTTTGACTCCTGGGATGATGGCACCAATTTTGAAGAGGCCATGGCACTTGTGGAAAGGCTGCAGCCTCTTAGGCCCCTTTCACGTTACATTTCCAAGTCCCTCTTTGTGGTATCCATTGGATACCGTAAAAATGTATCCTGACGGATACTACGATAGAGCCATTGACTTCTAACGGGCAAACGTAGTCTTAATTGAAGTCAGTCCTATAGAGGTCAATTGCCCTGCCACAGATTTTGTCAGGAAACATATTTACAATGTCTCAATGGATGCCACAAATGGGGACATAAAGATAGGGCCTCGCATTGATTTCAATTTGGTGCTTGCAAACGATGTACTTTTTATATTAGCAGTGGATAGGCTGGATGACTCCTTTACCACAGAGAATACTACACTTTCTCATCAGGAGATGTTTGTACATACACTTACATACACATCCATCTGCAGTCATTCTGTACATTTGCTACTTGCATTACACTTACTAAATAGATACTTCATACATTGCAATCACAAGATCAAGGTTTAGGGTAGCAATAAAAGTTTGTAAATTTGTATAATAGGGTTTTGCATCACACATATTGATGGCATATCGATAGGTCAGATAGGTGCAGGTCCTGCTTATGGGACCCACACCCATCTCCAGAAAGAGCCCCCAAAACCTCAAATTCTGATTGTGGTTATGCTTAGCTGTACGGGAACTCCCATTGAAATGGAGGGTGAGTGCACACGTGCGGCCACTTCTCTATTGAGAAGAGGGATATTCAGGGCTTAGTTCTGGAGATAGGGGAGGGTACCAGAGGTGGGAGCTGCTATCTGACATTGATGTCATATCCTATTGATAAGCCATCAAGGTCTGTGATGGAAAAACCCCTTTAAAGGGAACCTGTCAAATAAGTTATGCTCCCCTTGCTGAGGACAGCACAAGCCAGTGTCAGACCTGCTGTTTCCAGCGCTGTGTCCCTTAGAATAAGATGCAGTAAGATTTAGAGCATTTACCCCTCAAATCTTATTCATGAGCAGGTGTAAGTGTAAGCCCCGACCACCAAAGGCTATCCCCGCCCACTGAGTTATTCACATGTTTCTACCTATTCAAAGTAATAGGTTTATCAGTTGAGGTGGGCGGAGCTAGCTTCAGGTGGGCGGGGTTTGAAGAAAACTGACTCTTTGAAGGACTCTTCTGCAGATTTGAGCATTAAATACACGAAAACTTCAGCATCTTACAGAATAAGGGACACAGCTCTGGAAACAGCAGGTCTGACACTATCTTGTGATGCCCTCAGCCAGGGGGGCATAATCTATGTGACAGGTTCTCTTTAAGTTTCAGTACAATTCTTAAAAAAGGGATCTTGAAACGATGGGAAATCAAACTGTGGACATTGACACTGACACAGGTTGTATTGTGTCAGTGTATAGATTGGAAGCAGGCAGGGAAATCTGTAGGAAAGATTAAAGGGGTTGTCTCGCTACATTAATTAATCTCATCTCAGTCCTGTTTTCTTAGTTTCATTTTGAATTCAGGGGCGTGTTTACTGTCTTTTACTAGGCTGCAGTAGAAGCCAGGCCTGTAGCTGTAGCAAACAGTGTTGGCAGCCTTTCATGAGAGATCGAACAGGTCTGTAGCTGTAGCGACCTGAGGAGCTGATGCAGCCCATACAAGAGGAGATATCTTGGAATAGGTAGGAAACTGCTAATGGACTCATATTGCAAAGTGACTTGGTTTTGCAAGAGCTTCAACATAAAAAGCAATCCTTGTAGTGAGACAACCCCTTTAAGCTCACACAAGCCCTGTGTGAAGAGCACCCACAGTGGACTGGACTGGGGGAACAGGAAATCGCCCACTACTTGGCATCTGTGTCTGTCCTCACAAGTCAGTAGAGATCCCTTATGGACTAGGAGAAATGGTCGTAGAATAAAGCCGGGCAGATGCACGAGTGTTGGTAAAGGTGACAGTTTTTGGGGTTTTTTGTCAATGTCCATAGCTGGAAGTATTTTACTCATTGAATGTGTTACAGTAATATATATATTTTTTACACAAGAAGTCCCTTTAGTTCCCTAGGTTCTTCTTCTGCCCCTGTTTATAGCAATGTTGTGTTTTTTTGTTGTGTTTTTTTTCTGCTATGGCAACATCTTTCCCATGATGGAGTGCTTGCATGCTAATGGTTACAAAGAGGCCGTTTTTAGTGTGTGTCTAAATACATTAATCAACTTTGGATTCTTTTTTTTTTTTTTTTCTTTTTTTGGAAGTCAGTAGCGTTGTGGTTTTTACTGTTTAGAATGAAGCCCAAGGACTTGTGCAGATGATTGCATTTCCTTCCTAATAAGAGTCCTGTACATTGAATGTAGTGTTACATAAAGGTGGACTCTTGGTTTTTCTTTTTCCATTGCATCCAGCTCCTGATTAAATTGGGCCGTCTACCAGGGGCTCTCGTGTTAACCGCTCTGGATCATGAACGGTGCACAATAGCCTCATGTAGTGCAAGTTCCAGTCTAATCCATGTATAAACCTGGTTTGTTTTGGACAACCATTTGGCATATGTCCTAAAGGTACATCCGATACTTGGGCTGTGCACTGAAAATCAACCTATATTTTACGGATTCTTCCATGATGAAAAAAGATTGTTGGGGCTTCCTGCAGCGTGACTACATATGATCAACTTGATTGTAGGAGAACCACATTGGGAATAGTTATGTCTAGACTGGACAATCCTTTTAATTATGCAGAGACTCTTAAAACAGATCTGTCATCAGGCTATGCTGCCTTATTTAAGGACTGTATAGTATGTGGAAGGATCTACTCTATTACACCAAAAGGCACAATAACACATTGTGCCTTTTGGCGAATAGGAGCTCTCAAAGTCTGTAGCGGACTACTGGTTATTCAATGGTTGACAGACTGCCAAGTATCTGCATGTAATACATGGTACCCATCAGTCACTGGGGCGAGGCAAGAGGAACCACCAGTCCATTTTATTGATGGCAAATGGCATCATATGTTTTGTGCCAAAAGGGCAACCAGGAGAAAGAGCCTATCCCCACTCTGAGGCCCATATGTATTATTATACAAATACAGTGCCTTGCGAAAGTATTTTGCCCCTTTGAGCATTTCAACCTTTTGCCACATTTCAGGCTTCAAACATAAAGATCTAAAAAAAAAAATTTTTGTGAAGAATCAACAACAAGTGGGACACAATTGTGAAGTGGAACGAAATTTATTGGATATTTTAAACTTTTGTAAAAAATAAAAAACTGAAAAGTGGGGCGTGCAAAATTTATTCGGCCCCCATAAGTTAATACTTTGTAGCGCCACCTTTTGATGTGATTACAGCTGTGAGTCACTTGGGGTATGTCTCTATCAGTTTTGCACATTCTTCCTTGGCGCACAGCTGGAACTCAGTGAGGTTGTGTCCCAAATAAAAAATGTATATCTTTGTTTGAAGCCTGAAATGTGGCAAAAGGTTGAAAAGTTCAAGGGGGCTGAATACCTTCGCAAGGCACTGTATATTCACTACTCAGAATAAGTTACAAATGTTTGGCATTCATATATTTCGGATACCATGTGTACATGCAGATATAGATAGATAGAGATATATATATATATATAAAATTAAAATATATATATTATATAAAATTTTATATATATATTCTGTAATTTATTTTGAGTAGTGTATATATTTGTATAATAAAATATGGGTGTATGTGTATCTATGCGTGTGGAACATCTTGAAAGCATTACGGCTAAGGGTATGTTCACACAGTGTTTTTGGATCCGAAAATCGGATCCAGAAATGCTGCAGCAATCGGACCTAAAACAGATCCAACATGTATCCAAACATGCAGCTGCGTGTTTGGATGCGTGTTGGATGCAGAAGGATCACACCCTATAGTTTAAAATAGGGCTCCTGCTGACATGACAATTCTTGGAATGGATCCGAAATTCGCAATGGGACACACATCAGCGATCACTCATCTGAACGCCGATGCGCGTTTCTAATAAAAAACAATGTAAAGTCACACTGCTATTTATTTGATACGTGTTTGGGTCGCGACAGATGTACCGAAAAGCGTATGTTACACGTAGTAAAACGCGGTGTGTGAACATACCCTAACCCTTGAACATGCATAAAGTGAAGGTTCTTGGTGTTCTATCTGATAAAATTGAATGTATAAGTATATATACCATACAGAGGCATATAAGTATATAAAAATTTTTTTTAAATACACAGACTCCACTTCATCATAACTTAAAATTGTGCCCTCGACAAATGAAGCGATGAACAGGGGATGGCGGGATTAAGACTCGGTTTTGTTAAACTGATTTCTGTATTAGTGATGATCTTGTTCACACACTTTCCTTTCATGTATTTCGTGTTAGTTGTGTATACTAGGCAATATGCCATTGCTTGCCCTGCAGGTATCTAATTGTTGAAAAATACTTTTCAATGTTATATATCGAGGTAGGTTGCCACACCCCAGTTTATTAAGAGAAGCTTGTTTCTTGAGTCGCTTTGCATCTTGAATTATTGTAAGGTGTGAAGATGATACTGTGAGAAGTCTCATGGATACTGTTCTCTGTGCATGTTTTATCCACATATAACATTCGCATCATTTTTGTTCTTTTTTTTGTTTTGTTTTTTAAGGGTCCACCACATCATCTTCCACAATCCATAATGAGGCTGAACTTGGAGATGACGATGTTTTTGCAGTAAGTTGTTATCCTATTTTAAAAATGGCTTAAAATACTCCCCCCCCCCCCCTCCCCCACCCCCTCCACCATTTTTTTTTTTTTTTTTAAAGTAACATTAACCCTAAAGTTTGACATTATCACCGTGTAGGTTTTAAGAAGAAATGGTGATGCCATTTACAAATATGCATGCATTTGATTTATGAAAGTTCTGTGACCTAGAGACACAAACGTTGAATTGTAATCAAAGTGGCAGACATTTTAGTGGGCTAATTGTCCCAAATCCAGTGAAAGAACTCGAGAGTCTCCTGTCTAGTCTGAAATAACTGATAAATGGCAGCCTCTACTCAGCAGAGGAAGATGAGACACACTTTAAAGGGAATATGTCGCCATTTATTTATTTATTTTATTTTTTTTACTTATTAAATCAAAACCCTGATCCATATGCTATTCCTCTCAGTCGTTTTTATTTCCTGATTGTAGATTTCTCTATTAGGTCGTCTATATATGATTGTGGGGAAGACATTCTTGCTTGCACTGCTTTACCAGCAGTCAGAGAGATACTTTACCGCAGCTTCATGCCCATAGGATTCTTAAGACAGTTTCTGTCCCATAGACTTGTATAGGAGAGTTTTCACTGAAGGGAGGGGAGAGGGGGAGCTGTGACATCTCCTCTTGTGACTGGTGGATCCTGTGTTACCTGTACACAATGGTGTCTCCTTTCAGCTTGACCCTGCATTTACTGATAATGAG
Organism: Phyllomedusa bahiana; assembly: GCA_025379985.1. Lineage (NCBI taxonomy): Eukaryota > Metazoa > Chordata > Amphibia > Anura > Hylidae > Phyllomedusa > Phyllomedusa bahiana. The sequence goes on from JAODAL010008907.1 coordinate 75,322, forward strand.
CAGACTGCTGAAAAGCTCTCTAAACAGAACAGGAAGTGTCAGACTATTATTAGGCTTAGTGGCTAAAGTGAAAACTACAGGACTTAAGAATTATTAAAAAATATTTAAAGTGATCTGGAAAATTAAAAAAAAAACACAATAAAAAATTCCTACAAAATGTGTTTAACATAAAAATGTGAGTTAAACAATAAGTCATTTTTTGATGACACATTCCCTTTAAGGCCGTGCCTACACAGCTTTAGTGAAAATGTCGTTGGAAATCTGACGGCATTTTACCATCGCCATACCGTACTTTTTGCCAAGAGTTTGTGCAAAAAACCACTGTTGGATTTTAGCCGGCCCAGTACATAGAAGTGTATTGGAATCTGCCGAAGGATAAACCGGTGGTTTAGATATCCGACAATAGAACATCCATGCTGTGTAGACTACAGCTCGGATTTTCTATTGCTGGCTATGGGGCAATGGCTACAATTGGATTCTCGTCGGATTCTAGATACTGAATCTGCCAAAAATCCGACCAGAAACCAGTTCTGTGTAGACATAGCCTAAGAGGTTTTCTCACCACGATTTAGCTTTTAACGTGTAGGGAAAGGTAAATGAAGGCTCTTACTAAATATATTGCTTTGTTGAATTTTCTTTGTTCAGGAGATAAAGAAGATTTTATCTCCTCTTAAAACACACGCGTTTCGCTGGTTCCTGACCATATCTCTCATTTCTCTAAGCTGCCTAACCATGGTGAGTCGCCTTCTGCAGAGTCTGTTCTCTAAGAACAGACTTTGTTAACTGAACGAAACCCTTTCATTCCTAAGGCTATGTCTACACAGCACAGGTTTTCCTTCGGATTTTTGGTGCTTTTTAGTATTTGGAAACCTCTGAAAATCTGACGGAGAACTTTTCACATAGACTTCAATCCAAAAAATGACCTGCAGTCTAGACAGGTCGTTTTTTTTTTTTTTCTTTTTTTTTTCTGGTCGGTTTTCAAAGCTGGCGGGTTTAGGAACATGTTGTAAAATCTGCCGGAGTCCGGCACAAAATGTACTCTTTAAGTCTATGGCTATGCCTACACAGCACAGGTTTTCCATCAGCTTTTCGGTGGTTTTTAGTATTTAACAACCTCTGAAAATATGACGGAGAACTTTTCACATAGACTGCCTGAAAAACTGCCCTAAAAACACAGGCCAAAAACTAAACTAAAACCCCAAATAACTGGTTGGAAACCCAGCTGATTTGGACAAAAAACTGACAAAATACTTGGGTTCAGAGTGGTTTTTAGGATTTGGTTTTTCGACAATTTTTTTGTCCTAGCCTTGGAGCTCTGTAGCCTTTATAAATCTCCTGCACTCATGTCCGTGTAACAGGGATAGCGAAGAACAGCAGAGCTGATATGTCAGTTACTAGTCTAGACCCAACCACAGCCTGAACAATATACAAGAAACACTAAAGCTGCCTGTGGCTCTGTGAAATAACATGGTGAGATAACCCCTTTAAGGTTTAGTGTCTCAATAATAATAGAAAAAAAATAAGTCTAATATGGAGTCTTTGGTATTGTCATAGATTTGGTACCTGCTATCTGAATCAAACAAGTTGATTTACAATATGCAGTATGGTAAACTCTGCGAAGTAGCCGATCTTAGTCAGTTTGATTATATTGTATCAGTGTACTGGATGTTACCGAGATATTACTTAATGGTCTTAACGTAAGAATTTATACTATGCAAGATAAGTTGTGTGTTTGTACAATGGCCTATATTGAAGAATAACTTTTTTCCACATTGAAGATCTATGTTGGTCATACAGCTTTTAATAGATGTTGGATAAACACTTTTTCTTCCTGCCCCCCATTCCATAAACATCCACCTATTGGCTCAGCTGATCATTCAACTGTTGTCAGTAGGGAGAGGTGTATAAGCCCCTTTCGGGCATCACTGGTTGGTGAGAGCTCGAGAGAATTAGAAATGTTGAAGTAAAAAATGCTTAAAGGGAATTTGTCATTAAAAAATGACTTATTGTTTAACTCACATTTTTGTTAAACAGATTTTTTAGGAATTTTTGGTTATTTTTTTTTTATTTTCCATATCGCTTTCAATATTTTTAAATAATTCTTAAGTCCTGCAGTTTTCACTTTGGCCACTAAGCCTAATAATTGTCTGACACTTCCTGTTCTGTAGAGGGAGATTTT